>ML419727.1:2598-29957 GCA_005239525.1 Nicotiana knightiana | reverse complement strand
GGGGGGGGGGGGTTGGGTTGTGTTTTGGGTAGAATAAAAAAATAATTAAACTTTTAAAGAAAACTTACCTGGTCGCGACGGGACTAGCACGACCCCGCTAGTGGGAACTGAACGAGGCAGAACAAAAGGCCATTAGCGCGGTCACTAGCGCGACCGCGCTAGTGGCGATAAAACGAGTAGAATAAAAGGCCATATGTGCGGCCACTAGCGCGCCCGCGCTAGTGGCGAGAAATTGAGGCAGTGCACTAGGCGTTTAGCGCGACCACTAGCGCGCTCAGTATCACGGTCGCGCTAGTCCAGGCCTCACCACACTTTGTTTTTCTGATTTTTTCCTTGGGATGGCTTGAGTACACCCTTCGCATGCGCACACTTGCATATGTTAGTACTTACAACAATTTAACTATTCATCACCTACGCTGTAAACACTACACATTGGGTTGCCTCCCGACCAGCGCCTTAGTTAATGTCGTGGCACGACAATTACAACAAGTCAATGGGTTGCCTCCCATGAAGCGCCTGATTTAACGTCACGGAACGATGAAAAATGAGTGAATTTTCGGCTCGCTCGATCTCTGAGGTTCATCAAGAAGCACCACAGACACTTCCTTGTTCTCGTCCATCCCCACATACAGTTTCAATCTCTGCCCATTAAGCCTAAAGGTGTGGTCACCTTTTTCAGAAGCAATCTCTACAGCACCTGAGGGAAACACTTCGACCACATGAAATGGTCCAGACCATCGGGACATGAGTTTACCCGGAAAAAGTCTCAATGTTGAGTTATAGAGCAGAACCATATCTCCGGGTTTGAAGTTTCGGTCCACAATGTTCTTATTGTGTAACCTCTTCATTCTCTCTTTATACAGCCCCGTGCTTTCAAAGGCAAGATATATGAATTCATTCAACTCATGCAGTTCAGTGACTCGACTTGTGCCCGTAGCATTAAGATCCATATTTAACTGTTTCAGTGCCCATCAAGCTCGATGTTCCAGTTCTACCGGCAGGTGACAGGCCTTTCCGAACACCAACTTGTATGGAGACATACCAATTGGCCTTTTGAATGCAGTTTTGTATGCCCAGAGTGCGTCATCTAGCTTTTTCGCCCAATCAATTCTTGTGGCGTTCACCATTTTAGTTAGCACACTCTTGATTTCTCGATTTGACACCTCAACCTACCCACTTGTCTGAGGATGATAAGGGGTTGCCACTTTGTGGCGCACATCGTACTTAGCTAACAACTTTTTGAAGGCTCGGTTGCAGAAGTGAGTGCCTCCATCACTGCTGATGGCCCTTGGAATCCCAAAACGGGTGAATATGTTTTTCTTCAAGAATCCCACTACCACCCTTGTGTCATTGGTGGGGAGTGCTTCAGCTTCCACCCATTTGGACACATAGTCTACAACAAGTATGTACTTATTGCCGTAAGAGCTAACGAAGGGACCCATAAAGTCAATCCCCCATACATCAAACACCTCGACCTCTTGGATCAGGTTCATGGGCATCTCGTGGCGACGGGATATGTTGACACTCATCGCAACCCTTCACCCATTGGTGGGCTTCTTTGAACACAGTTGGCCAGTAGAATCCGGCCTCTAGAAATTTGGCTGCTGTTCGAACTCCTCCAAAATGCCCTCCATACGCTGATGCGTGACACACCTGAAAAACAAAAAATTGTTCTATCTCGGGGATGCACCTCCGGATCATATTGTCAATACAAATTCTAAATTGGTGAGGTTCATCCCACTAATAATTGCGGAAATCACGATAAAACTTTTTCTTTTGGACAAATGAGAGTTCATAGGGCTCAATACCACTTGCCAGGTAATTTGCAATGTCCGCATACCATGGCATCTCCTCCATGCTCGTGGCGAGTAGCTGCTCGTCTGGAAAGGTTTCCAGAATATCCTCTACTTCCACTGCATTTTCAGTGGCTTCAAGTCGCGAAAAATTATCCGCGACTTGGTTCTCCGTGCCCTTGCGGTCACGAATCTCTAGATCGAATTCTTGCAGTAGAAGTACCCAACGAATTAGGCACGACTTGGATTCTTTCTTCTCAATTAAATACCTGAGGGCAACATGATCAGTGTAAATAATCACCTTCGAGCCGATCAGGTATTATCTAAACTTGTCAAAGGCGAACACTACTTCCAACATCTCTTTTTCGGTCACCTTGTAGTTCAGCTGAGCTCCACTCAATGTCCTACTCGCGTAGTAGATCGGGTGCATTATCTTTTCCTTTCGTTGTCCTAACACTGCTCCCACTGCGTAGTCATTAGCATCACACATGAGCTCGAATAATTGCTCCCAGTCAGGAGCAACAATGATCGGGGTCGTGAATAGCCTCTTTTTCAACTCCTCAAAAGCCATACTGAAATCATTAGTAAACACAAAATGGTTATCTTTTTCGAGCAACTTACATAGGTGGTTGGCTATTTTGGAGAAGTCTCTGATGAATCGCCGGTAAAACCCGACATGCCCAAGGAAGCTCCTTATCACTTTAACCGATGTGGGAGGTGGAAGCTTTGCAATAACATCTACTTTGGCACGATCCACCTCAATTCATTTGCTCGACACCAAGTGCCCCAAGATCAAGAATGAAGAACAAATCAAGGTCAAGTTCAAGCAATCAAGCTCAAGCTCAAGAACAAGATCATCATTCATGGCATTACATGTGCAAAATCAAGTTCAAAGGCCCTTGAATTTTTTTACTATTGGAAAGAAGAATCAGAGGATTCATAGATATTGTACACTCATATTATTTGAAATAAAATACTACGATTGTTGCAAAATTTCTCGGTCCTGATTTTATTTTCTCGATGCAATTTATTGTCTACAAATTCTGGCACGTCAGTGGGACAATCTCTACCTCTCATCTCAAATTTTCAATCACCAAAGTTCAAGAACATTGAAATGGCTTCAAAGAAAATTAAATTCAGTTCAACTTCCACCAAAGCTGCTAATTCCAGGTTGTATGCTGATGTGGAAAGCATCTTTGGTGTTACCTTTGGAAGCTTTGGACCAGCTATGAGGAGTAAAGCAAGCTCATTAGGACAACAAACACCCCAAGTTCCGTCCGCATCAACCACTATTTTCAGATCTTCATCCTCAAAAGGAGCAAGATCTTCCACAAACGCACCCGAAGAAGGAAGCGATGTTGCTGAAAAGATCAAGAAAACTCTTGCTCTGCTTGACCTCTCCGGATCCAAGCACTTTGCTGTGAAGGAAGATGATGATGCTTCAAGTGATGGATTCTCCCCACTTACACCACATAACATGATCTAATCAAGGATCAAACTTTTTGACAATCCATGCTACTATCCATCGTCCACGACAATCATACATGCCATGGTGAAAAACACTTCATATGTGGAGGAGCAGTTGGCAAACTTGACGAAAGCAATCGCTGGCTTGGCCAAGTGAATGCAAAATCAAGACGCTAGAATCATCAAGCTAACAAATAGGATGGGAATCTTGATGGAAGAAGAATCCACCCACGCACCTGGAAAGATCCCAGAAGTTCCAGAGAGTGATTCTCCCCCAAGACAAGTAGCATACACTAAGGCTATCCCTGTCTCATATGAAGGGATGATTCCAATCTATCAACTGAATGAGTTCATTGAAGGAACCATTAAAAACAAGTATGAGGTTTCTTCCAAGTCTTCCCTTACATACGCAAAGCTGTGCACTGCAAGGATCGATATGTTGAAGATGTCTGCTGGCTATCAACCTCCAAAGTTTCAACAGTTTGATGGTAAAGGCAATCCAAAGCAACGTGTGGCGCACTTTGTTGAGACATGCAATAATGCTGGGACTTATGGAGATTACCTTGTCAAGCAGTTTGTCCGCTCTCTATAAGGAAATGTTTTTGATTGGTATACATACCTCGAGGCGGGATCTATTGATATCTAGGATCAACCAGAGCAAGAGTTCCATAATCGCTTTTATAGCACAAGGCACACTGTGAGCATGATGGAACTCACAAATACACGTCAACGAAAAGGTGGACCAGTTATCGACTTTATCAATTGTTGGAGGAATGCAAGCATCAACTATAAAGACAGGCTTAGTGAAGTTTCTGGCATAGAGATGTGCATCCAAGGCATGCATTGAGGATTGCGCTACATCTTGCAAGGTATCAAGCCTAGCACATTTGAAGAACTTGCAACTCGTGCCAATGACATGGAATTGAGCATGGCCTCTGCTGGAAACGAAAGGCTGCCCATCTATGAACCTCGAAAAGGGAACAACAAGCAAAAATTCAGAGAATGGGGAAAGTTCGTACCCAAGTTTGAAAGCAGAGAAGCTATGAATGTCAACATATCACCTGTGAAGTTCACGACGAATGTGAGCAAGAAGAAGAGTATGAAATCCACTTCTTTTCAAGATAACCAAGTGGAAAGTTGACTCTAAACGAAATGCAAGAGAAAGAGTACCCATTTCTAAATTCTGATGTGCCAGCCATTTACGAAGAACTCATCGAGTTAAATCTCATCGAGCTTCTGGAGATGAAGCGACCAAATGAAGCTGGAAAAAAAGAGACCCAAATTGCTGCAAATACCATCGGCTTGTGAGTCAATCTCTGGAGAAGTTCTTTTCAAGGAGAAACTTATATACTTGGCTTGTGAAAAGAAGACTGTGCTTGAATATGAGAAAGCAAGTGCAAACCAAGTCTTTATCACCTTTGGCTCATTCAGTCTAGATGAATCATGTAATTTCAAATAAAGTAAAGATGAAGAATTACTGGAGAACAACAAGGTTGAAGTTTATCAGCCTGATGATGATGAATGTTGGACATTGGTGACTCGTCGAAGGTGCCACAAAAGGAGCCCATAAAAAGAATCAATAGAACAACCAACAAGGAAAATGATGGTAAAATGACCAAGGAAATGAAATCCAGTTAGGCGTTTGAAGGAAGCAAAAGTGGAGGTGCACCACCCTCAAAATCCATGACATCCAGTGACCTTGGCCATGTTGGTTCCGCATGAAGATTTTTCATGATGGTATTGAGGCCTCTTGTTGCAATGCTGATAAAGGGGAAAAAAAGAGTGATGACCTACCGTTGGCACCATCTTTAGAAAATCTCACAGAGTCTATTCCTTAAGAAGTTAATGCGTGCGAGGAAAAGTCACGTTCACAAATGACGATCTTCTGCTAGGTGACACTCTTCATAACCACATGTTGTACCTGGTTGTCTATATGCGTGATGAAAAGATAAATTGAAATTTTGGTCGATGGAGGATCCTAAGTGAATATATTGCCAATTTGCACTGTGAAAGAACTTAGTATTCCCATGAACGAACTCTCAGAAAGTCGTGTGATGATCCAAGGATTCAGCCAAGGGGGGAAAAGATCCATAGGAACGATCATGCTGGGAATCACCATTGAAGATATGCAATCAAGTGCATGGCTGCATGTGATCGATGTGAAGACTTCATACAACGTCTTTCTTGGAAGGACTTGGATATATGATAATAAAGTAGTTCCATCCACCTACCATCAATGTTTAAAATACTACGAGGGTGAACTCGAGAAGAAGATAGTTGTTGATGATGAGCCATTCACCGAGGCAGAGTCACACTTTACCGATGCAAATTTCTACTTGAAGAAGCACATTGTGAAGGATCTAAAAGTTGATGATGGCATGAAAAGAAAGAATGACGAACCCACAACTAAAAGAGCTGAGGTGACTATTGGTAAAGCCAAAGTTGTTACTAAAGAGGTACAACCCAATAAATCTTATAGAGGTGATATTGCGTCTTATGGAAAGAAAATAAGTAATGTGCTCCAATATGTCCTCAAAAGGAAGAAAGATGAAGGCGAATCATCTAATCCCCAAATTAACATGCTAAAGGACTTAACTCTACCGGTAAAGCAAATTGAGGCAGTAAAGTTGTCCTCGAAGCCACTTGTAGGGTTTGAAGCCCAAAATCATTTTCAGAATGTGGCACTCCCTACAAAGCGAACATATGAAGGTTTTGATCCTAACGCTTACAGGCTATTTACAAAATCTGGATACAATGCCAGTGAGACGTCAAAGTTAGGGAAGCTCCCATCAAAATTTGCGACGAGAAAACCACGTGAAGGTTTGGGAATACAAGCAACTGTCACCAGTGCGCATCTTCATAAGAAGGGTGAGCAACAATTATATCACTGTAGAAGGCGAATCTTTCACTTCTAACAAGCCCCCTGTCTTTGATCGATTTGGAAAATAAATTGTGAGAAATTCCATATTTGAGAGATTGGGTCCATTAAAGAAAGGGAATAAGTTCCAGAGAAATTATCGAATTACAAGAACACCCGCTTCACCCAAAATTCAGAAGATCTCTAAAGATTTACAAAGTTTGGTTCCTTATAGAATAAAGCAACAAACAAAAGTCATGCTTTCGTGTGATGAGGTACTGAAGGTGAAGCCATGCACTGTGGTCTACACTAAAGAACGCGATGAAGACGGAGAAAGTGTGGGTTCTTCGTATCATATTACTGCAAAGGCGAGCATGGTGTTTTATCTCTAATGGAGGATGATGAGAAATTGGGCGATGTTTCACTGTCTTATCACATATCCTTCAACGATGGGGACCCTCAAGAAGATGAAGATGAGAAAGATGCTCCACCAGAACTTGAAGAAAGGGGGAAGGCAAAGATTGATGCCTTAAAAGAAGTTAACCTTGGCACTGATGAAGAACCAAGTCTCACCTACCTAAGTGCTTTACTAGAAGTTGATGAAGAAAGCACTTATATTGAGTTACTCAAGGAGTTTAGGGATGTATTTGCTTGGAGTTACAAGGAAATTCCTGGTCTGGACCCTAAAGTAGCAGTCCATCACCTTGCGGTCAAGAATGGTGCTCGTCCTGTTAAGCAAGCTCAAAGGCGCTTTAGGCCGAACTTGGTTCCCCTGATTGAAACCGAAGTTAACAAACTCATTGAAGCTGGATTTATTCGAGAAGTTAAATACCTAACGTGGGTTTCAAGTAATGTCCCTATAAGGAAGAAGAATGGCCAAATTCAAGTGTGCGTCGACTTCAGGGATCTCAATAATGCGTGTCCCAAAGATGAATTCCCGCTTCCTATTCCAGGGTTGTTGATCAATGCTACTACTGGGTATGAGGACGTCGTTTATGGATGGTTCATCAGGGTATAACCAAATTTGCATGGAACCAAAAGATGAAGAGCTTACTGCATTCCGCACCCCCAAGGGTATTTATTGCTACACGGTAATGCCTTATGGCTTGAAGAACGCTGGTGCTACTTATCAAAGGGATATGCAGAATATTTTTGACGATCTTCTCCACAAAATTGTCGAATGCTATGTGGACGACTTAGTGGTAAAATCAAGAAAGAGGAGCAACCACCTGAAAGACTTGAGAATGGTGTTTGAGTTGCTTCGGAGGTACCAACTTAGGATGAATCCGTTGAAATGTGCATTTGCAGTTACTTCTGGAAGGTTCCTTGGTTTCATTGTCTGACGTCAAGGGATTGAAATTGATCAAGCCAAAGTAGATGCAATCTTGAAAATTCCTGAGCCCCAGGGTATTCACAAATTGAAAAGTCTGCAAGGAAAGTTAGCGTACCTTAGGAAATTCATCTCAAACCTAGCTAGGAGGTGGTAACCATTCAGTCGCCTTATGAAGAAAGGTGTCCCTTTCAAATGGGACCAAGCGTGTAGCAATGCCTTCGAGAGCATTAAATCCTACATGATGAAGCCTCTGATTTTAGCAGCCCCTATACTTGGAAAGCCGCTGATACTATATATTTCGGCACAAGAAATATATTTTGGAGCGTTGTTGGCCCAAGAAAATAGTGAGGGGAAAGAAAACTCTCTTTACTACTTGAGCAGGATGATGACACCAAACGAACTGAATTATTCACAAAATTGAAAAGTTGTGTTTGACGCTAGTCTTCTTAATTCAAAAGTTGATGCACTACTTTCAAGCTCATGTTGTTTGTCTTGTTTCTAAATCAAATCCCATCATGTTCGTAATGTCAAAACTTGTTCGTAGTGATCGACTAGCGAGATGGTATCACCAATTTCAATAATTCGAGATTTTGTACATCCCTCAAAAGGCTGTAAAAGGACAACCATTGGTAGACTTCTTGGCAGATCACCCTATATCTGATGATTGGGAGCTAACTGATGAGCTTCCTGATGAGTACACAATGGTCATTGAAGTTCAACCTCCATGGAAGATGTACTTTGATGGTGCTGCACATCGCGAAGGAGATGGTGTTGGTGTAATATTTGTCACTTCTCAAGGTGAAGTTCTGCCCTACTCTTTTACGTTGACACAACTCTTCTCTAACAACGTCGTTGAGTATCAAGCACTACTTGGGCTTGAAATGGCTGTCGAAAGGAAGAGGTTGCAATTGCAAGTATTTGGTGACTCTTAGTTGGTGATCAACCAGCTTTTAGGTAGTTACGAGGTCAAGAAACCTGAACTACACACATATCATGATTATGCTAAAATATTAATGGGATGGGTCAGTGACATGACTATTCAACATGTGCCAAGGAAAGAAAACAAGAAGACTGATGCTTTAGCTGCCATAACTTCATCGTTAACCCTGCCTGATCAAGCGCAAGTTACTGTCTGCCAAAAATAGGTAGTGCCGCCACCAAATGAGGTTGAAGGTGAAGGAAATGAACTCAAGCATCTTATCGCTATTTTTGAAGTTGAGAAAGAAGAATGGCGACAACCTATTGTCGACTACTTAAGCTATGGGATACTTCCAAAAAATCCGAGGAGAAGGACTGAAATCCACCGTCGTGCACCTCGCTTACTTTACTACAAAGATACTCTATACATAAGGTCATTCAAGGGAGTACTCTTGTGATGCTTAGGGGAAGAAGAAGCACTCCAAGATTTTCAAGAGGCACATTCTGGGGTATGTGGGTCACATCAGTCTAGACCAAAGCTACACTTCTATATAAAAAGGATGGGATATTACTGGCCAACAATGGTAAAAGATTGCTTGGACTTCGCTTGAAGATGCAAGGCTTGTCAATTCCATGAGATTTTATTCATCAACCTCTTGAAGTGTTGCACCCGATTGTGGCATCCTGGCCATTTGATGTTTGGGGATTGGATGTTGTTGTACCACTGCCAAAGTGCTCTATTGGGCACCTATACATCTTGGCTGCAACTGATTACTTCTCAAAATGGGTTGAAGTTGTTGCTATTAAGGAGGTAAAAAAGGAAAATGTTTCAAGTTTTATCCGAGTAAACATAATCTATCACTTTGGCATTACTATTGCATTATAATGGATAATGGAAAGCCATTGGATAATAGGTTGATGAACAAGATTTGTGATCTCTTTGGCTTCAAGCAATGTTACTCTTCGATGTACAATGGTGCCGCCAATGGTCTAGCTGAGGCATTCAACAAAACTCTATGCAACTCATTAAAGAAATTTGTCTCCAAATCCAAACGAGATTGGCATGACCGTATGGAAGAACCTCTATGGGCTTATAGCACAACTCACCGCACGCCAACACAAGCGACCCCTTATGCACTCGTTTATGGAGTCGAAGCCGTCTTACCACTCGAGCATTAAATACCTTCATTATGATTAGCTATTCAAGAAGGTATCACTAATGAAGAAAATGCTCGACTTTGATTATCAGAGTTGGAGGCTCTTGATGAGAAGAGGTTGGAAGCTCAACAGAGTCTTGAATGTTATCAATCTCGATTGTCTCGCGTGTTCAATAAAAGAGTTCGCCCAAGATCCTTTCAAGTAGGAGATAAAGTCCTTGCCGTATGAAGACCCATAATCACTTCCCATAAACCTGAAGGGAAGTTCACTTCAAAATGGGATGGGCCACATGTCGTACAAGAAGCTTACTTAAGTGGGGCTTACAAGCTGGTCGATGGAGATGGCGTGAGAATCGGCCCTATCAATGGCAAGTTTTTGAAGAAGTATTATCCTTGAAGTTGCAACGCTCCTTGACGCATGAGCCCAAACTGCATGTTCCTACACTCCTGGCCTACATGAGTCTAAACTGTGTACGACCCACAAAAAAAGTCCGCTAGGTTGAAAACCTCGAAAGAGGCGGCCTAGGCAAAAGTTAGGATAAAAAAAAATAAAAAGAAAATCACATATTCTGAACTACAGTATGACTTGATCCTTTCCACCAAGGTATGTAGGGAGCTTAGAGTTTCATTCTGAGTTCAGTCGCATAAGTTCAAAAGATACATAATCCCCCAATCATTGTCCGAATTAAGTACGATGCAATGTAATCCATTCAATCGACACTTGAAAATCGAGTTGAGATACCATTCTTTCGTTAAACTTTAGATCCCGTCTGATTTTGAAGGGGGCAAGCCGCTATGGTAAATTGGAGGATTAAAAGGTACCTCTACTAATAAATGAAGATGCAAACGTTTCAAACAAAATTTTCTCTTGAAAAAAGGGGTAATGAGAATTAAGCTACACTTGCACTAATTTCTTAGGGAAGGACAGTGATCGGGAGATCGAAGGTCGACATATCTATGTAGTGAGTGTAGTTATTTTGTTTAAAGGAGGTCTATGAGCTTCGAAGTGAAAGTTATGAAAATAAGTGGTGAAAAAGAATAAAAATGGCTGGAAGAAGGAAAAACTTAACTTCAACTTTATCCACTGAATATGGATTCTATGGTTATTAGCTTCCAGTCAAAGATAGATCTAATGCCATAGTCCTTTTCTTGCCGACTTTGTTGGATTTGATATTCTAGGACCTACCCGATTTTTGATTAAAGGTCTCTAAGATCCAATATTCTTTTCTTTAAGAAAGAATACAATTTCTTGGTTTGAAGGGCGAGTAATTGAAGAAGAGTTTATAGAGAAGGAATGTTTTTTTGCTTTCTTACTCACTTAGTGAAGGGCAGCCAATTGGAACGTCGACCGACGAACAACATCGATAGGAATCTTAGGCGGCTTAGTTTTGTATTTGAATATGGATTTAACACAGGTGGAACACAACACTTTAGTGAATACCTTCTCAAATTACTTGAAGATTGTTTCACGGCCTTGTGGGATCCTTTCTCCCCTTCTCTAATTTTTATCGGTGGCGTATTTGAGTCGCTAGCATCAGAATTGTAATTCACTTGGAGATAGAGATGATGGGGGAATGGTTGATTTGAATGTGGAGAAGTGCAAGATTTCACTTTATTTTTTTTTTGCAAATTGGCAATGCCAAGGCCTTAAATGGGGAAGGAAAATGTGTATAATCCAAGCTTTTAAATCTTAGGGGACAATTGGTGAGGTTTTGAGGACCTATTTTACTAGGGAGTATCATCAGTCACTTAAATTATTCATTAAAATTAAACAGTGGAGTCAGTATTTCTTCTAGCGAAATATTTAAATATTATTAATTTAGTCACCGTTTTTGCATATCAGAAACTTCGTTGCAAATAGTACTTATCCATCCCAAAAATATTATTCCACCTACCCATTCCTTCCCCACATCCTTTCTCTTCTCATGCATTGTGAAACCCACTCAACCCAAGCATTTCATATGTAACCTTATAGATTTTTGCATCTATTTTTAAATAGAAATTCCTATATGGATTACAACTTTCTTCATAATTCTACATTATTTTTGCATTATATTTGGTCTCATTTTCTATTTGATTTGAGGTTTTTGTATTGAATTTGAAACGACTCGGCCGTTCATTTTGAGCATTTATACTTTGCTTGGTAGTTTTAGGGTACGAGTATCTTTGCATAATGTATTATGACTTGTCTAAATTATCGATTTTGATTTTCAGGTTATTCGAAATCGATTTGGAAGAATGATTTTCATGAATTGAAGCTTTAAGTTGGAAAAGTTGACCAAGTTTGACTTTTTAGCATTTGACCTTGGATTAGAGTTTTGATGGTTCTGTTAGGTCCGGATGGTGATTTTGGACTCGAGCGTATGCCCGTATTTGCATTTGGATATTTCTAGAAGGATTCAACACTAATTGGCCAAAGTTGGAAATTTGAAGGTTCAGAAAGTTCACAAGTTTGACCGAAAGATGACTTTGATGATATCGGGTTTGAATTGTGGTTCAGGGGATTGAAATAGCTTCGCTATGCCATTTGGGACTTGTGTGAAAAAATTGAGTTCATTTCAAGTTGATTTGATATGTTTCGGCGCAAGTTTTTGAAAGTTCTAAAGTTCACCAAGTCTGATTTGAGATCCGATTCGTCGTTTCAATGTTGTTATACGTGATTTGAGGCCTCGAGTATGTCTGTGTTATGTAATGTGGCTTGTTGGTATGTTCGTACGGGATCCCGAGGGGCTCGGGTGAGTTTCCGATAGGTTTGGATTGTGTTGCGCTCGTTTTTCTTATGTTTCGACGTCGTTTCTTCAAGCATAAATGGTATCATATTAAGCAAATGAGCTCCAATTTCTGTTTTGATTAAATCATTAGATTTTTATCGTAATTAAGGAGGTATAGCAAAAAGAATCGTCGAATTTGGACATCGTATGAGGATTTTATGGTCATTTTACTAAGAATTGGGTTGCCAGATTTTTCAGATTTATTACGAAATTGCCACTGACTTCGTATTTAAAAATCTGCACTATTTTTAAATATTGAAACCAACATATCCCCTTCGTTATAAGGTCAAATGGAGTGATTTAAAAGCCTAAATTGACTAAAATGTCTCAAGGAATCCATTGGCAGAATCAAAAGAGAGTTTTGAGATTGTTTGGCACACGAAACGAGGTAGAACAACTGAGCAAAATACTTAATATCGAGGGTTTGTTCATTTGATTATATTTTGAGTTGGGGAGCTCGAATTTGGGCAATGTTTGGAGGAGATTTTCATCATATGGATTGAGTTTCGAGCCGTTAGAAGGTCAGTACGGGATGACATTTTTGGAGCATCGTTTGGCTTGCTCGATATCGATTTGGCTTGTTTGAGGTAAGTGGCTTGCCTAACTTTGTTGAGAAAATTTTTCTTACTAATTGCGATTATTTGCTACATGCGGGGATGATGCATATATAAGGTGACGAGCGTATATGCATGTGTCAGGGTTAATCATGCTCGGGGGTAAATTATACGATTAATTGTGCCTTGTAGAATTACGTGACCTTCTTGCTTCATGTCTTACTTGACTTCTAGACTACCAAGAATGCAGAATTAAATGTTAGAAATCAAGATTTAGTTTATGATAACTTGATTAAAATTTGACGGGATTTTGAGAAACACTGATGTGTCTAATTCGGTCATCATGCTTAGTCACTAATACATTGCTACAACCATTATTATTGAGATATTAGATTCTATACTCGAGTTGTAGATCATTTTTGAGATTTGTTAAAATACTTGAACAATAAGGGTCTTGAGGGTTTATTGATCTATTATTGTCTTGAAATTTATGATTGTGGTTCATTCGAAATATTCGTTTAATTACTCTCCTTGATGTTATTTATGCTTCCTACCTTGCTTGTCATTGATATACATATGCTTGATGAGGAAGAGTGTAAAGCACAACGGTGATGCCATGCCATTGCTTTTATATTATCATGTGAGGGAGAGTGTAAATCACGAAGGGTGATGCCGTGCCATTTCATATATTTTATCATGTGAAGGAAAGTAAAAAGCACGAAGGGTAATTCCGTGCCATTTCATTTGAGAATAAAAACATGAAGGGTGATCCCGTGCCATTTCATTTGAGAGTAAAAGCACGAAGGGTGATGCCGTGACATTTCATTTATATTATCCTGATCTCATTTACATTATCATGAGCGGATGAGAGTAAAAGCACGAAGGGTGATGCCGTGCCATTTCATTTATAACATCATGCTTTGATATTGTCACGAGTTCATGCCACGAAGGGTGTTTCCGTGCTGCAAGGACGAGGGACATGGATTATGTAATGATATCTTTTCCTTGTGTATACGTTCATGCCTTTACCTCACACCTATGTTTCCGATGTGACTTGTCATTGTTGTTCTGTCTTTGTTCTCTATCTCAATTGTTGTTGTGTTGCCCATGCGTTCTACTTGTTTAACTTGCAAATACCATGCCTCATTCTTACTGTTATATTCATAACCATGTCGTATCTAGTTTGTTGCACCTTAGTATAAGCTTTCTACCATGTTAGCCATTCATGCCTATACTTGTTGGCTTATAAAGATCATGCGTTCCCCTCTTATTTGTCATATCTACATCTATGCCTTCTACCATGCTAGTCAGGTGAAATTATGTTCTTCTTTCCTAATTGATGTCATCATTCCTATGTTTCCTACCTTATCATTACTGTTATCGGTGTTTCTTTCACCCGGTTGGTACTGTTACACGTATATTTGGTGAGGATGAGATAAATGCACGAATGGTGTTGTCGTGCCATTGGATTTGGTGTCTTGAGTACGAGCCGTTGGCCGGGTTCCCGCGAATACTGTTTTCAGGATCAGTCGATAATTTGATGTTGATGGCAGACTGTGAGTTGGCATTGACTGGGTCGGCGGCTGGGACACCATTGGGACCAACAAGGGGCACATCATTTCTAGGTATCATGTTATTGTTCGACGCAACATCAACGTTCAAGTGAGCATACTGAGAATTTGACATCTATAGGCTAACCTGGAATCAAAACTTCAAAGAACAAGCGTAAAATAGGGTATGTTATGGAGATTCATATCAATCACCACTATTCTCCTTAGCCCCATAGTGGGCGCCAAACTGCTTACCCTAAAAAATGAGTAACAGTAAAATTTGCACGCGGTTTAAAAGATATGTGATTTAGGTCAATACGAATGATCTAAGAACAACAACTAACCAAGTTAAAGATAAAATGAACAATCAAACCAATTGTAATGTGATGATCAAGTCTAATCTTAAGTTGAACACATAAATTCGGCCTCGATTGAGCCCTTGATATAAGCTTGGTTGCGATTAAAGAAGAAAGTAACTGAAAAATACTTTGAATAATAGCTGGAAGACAAAAATGAACTTTTATTGCTTTGATTCGCGTGTCAACGGTATGTCAAAATAAAAGAATCTTTTTTTTTTCATATAGTAGAGATGTTTCAGTCCTAGTACAAGTGTAAATAAGATAAATATCTTCTTTTTTTGAGAAATGCCGAACTGCAGTTGATATCGGACGGGATTCGTGCCGTAATTCCAGTTGAGGGCGAATATTACGTCTCCCTACTTGTCATGCATAACCGTTCTCCCTTTTTCCGTTGTCCAGAAACTTTACTTAGTCTGGGTCCGTTATTTTACCGTGCTCGATCTCAGATACATCATTCACTACTCCTGGGCTCCAATACGAGGGGTTCTTCGGCCTTACTTGTAGTCGCGTCGAACCGTGCTTCCCTCTTGTTTCCTTATTGGGCAATCGAGGAAAATTTTGTCCCCAATTTTACCCGTACACACTCACACGTGTTAATTCTACTTTCTTGTTCATAACACTAAATAAAGAGTGTTAGTGTTACAATGTAAAAAACCGAAGAAAGAAGAGAAAGCGTTCGAGCAGCTCGACAAAATTCTTACCCAAGTAATCCCAAGACCCCTTTTTGCTTTTTTCTTTTTTCTTTTGGAAAATTCAATGAGAGTTTTCTATTAACAATCCCGTGATTCGGCTTTTGAATAAAAGTATAGTATATCGGATAGGCATAATTACTGAATCTGATATTGATTTCGTTAAGGTTGATTACAATATTAGTGCATTTTGACTATGTGTCAACCTTATAATATTAAAATACATAAACATCGTCTTGGTGAACGGTAATATTTATTTGTTACAACATACCTTTTACCTACTCTTCCCACTTTAGAATGTTTTTTTTGTTACGGTGATGGTGTCCGAGCGAGTTTGTGCTCACTTTGACTAAATTTATATTTGTTATTTTTAACTATATGTATCGAATAATTCTATCCACCAAAATTTAAAAAGATAAAAAAAAATAATCTAATAAATTTTATCTCCTTTTGAATTTAAATTTAAGACCTTATGATTCTCCACTCATTCGTTGACCTCATATTTCTTCTTTTACTTGTTGTATTGCCATCAGCTAATTCTTTTTCATTATAGTCCTCCATCTGTTCTAGGCTTAATGATCACAAAATTGAATTTCTTTTTGCTTAAACATTTCCAAATGAATAATCGAGATCTCTTTATAATTAATTACTTGTATTCACTGTGTTTTAGGGAGTACTCCCTCCGTCTCATAATATATGTTGTGGTTATTAAAAATATTTGTCTCAAATTATTTATCATTTTAGAAGTTCAAGACAAAATATATTATTTTTTTTCGTTTTTACCTTTAATAATTAATTACCTTAGAAGACAACAAACACATTACTTATGGATAATTTTATTCAACTACCAAGAAATCTACCTTGTAATCTTAAACACTTTAATCATGTTTACACTAATGCAATCAATATCTTAAATACCAAAGTTCTATATACGTATATTCAAACTTTTGAAGTTCTGCTAGAGTACACGTAATGAAAGATTATAAAGAAAATGTAGATGAAGTGAAAACTCAATTGATTGATGAAGTTGAATTTTTTGGCTCCACAATAGTTTTAGCTGGAAATTTTCAAAGAACGTTTGAAATTACTGATTTGAAGGAAAGATGAATGCCATTTATATGTTGGAAGAGTTTGCATTACTGATTTGTTGTGTTTCTTCATATATTCTATAAAACAAATCAATTGCATTCACATTTAGTAAAAATATGAATAATGTCATTGATAAAGATGACACAACTTGAAATAAATATTTAATATGGGTAAAGCAGTAAAAAAATATTACTCCCTCCAGTCCAGAATAAGTGACTAATTTGTCATGGGCACACCCATTAAGGAAATACAAAATTCTAGACAATTTTTTTTAGTGTGACTAAGTGAGGAGTAAAAAATTTTTTAGAGATACGTACATAGGTAATTTTGAAAAAATAAATTGAATTTTTTCTTGATTATATAAATGAACACTTATTTTGGACCAAAATAAAAAAACAAGTTCGTCACTAATTGTGGATCAAAGAAAATAATATATAGTCCATTTATGGTGATGGAACGAATAAAAGTACTTATAAGTATTAATAGCTTTAAGTGATGATATGCTTCCTCATTGGAAGTGTGATGAAAAATATGCTACTCCATCTGTTTAAAAAAAAAAATTGGTGGTCACTGTTAAAAAAAAAACAAGCATTTAATTTTTCACGTGAATTAGGACATTGATATCTTATCTTTCTTAAAAATAAACTTAACATTTTATCTTGAACCTATATAACTATATATATATGACACGTTTCAAATAAACAATACTTTAAGTTCCAGTAGCTATTACCATTGCCATGTATTGTTGTAATTATGATACCCATGCATGTATTAATATTTGGAATTTATTATTGGAGTTCTCCATTTGATTGATTTCCTTTTAATTTGGGGTACTTTTATCATTTGCATTGTGAGGTGGAACACAAACAGATCTTGATAGCAAAAACACCAACAGGAAGAAGACGATAGAAACGGAAGGTATGCTCTTTGAATATGAAAGTACCAAAAAATAAAGGAAAAAGCTAAATTGTCAGATAGCTATAATGAAATCAAATTTATACATAGGGTTTGTGGAAACATTTCAGCTACATGTATATGACTATGTCTAAAAAGATTAAAAAAACCTCAAATAAAAAGTTAATAACTATAAGCAGTCATGTCGAGAGACTTGCGAAAAAAATTATACATATTTAATAATATGCTTTTTTAGTTGTCTTGTTAAAAACCTTGCAAGGAAAACATAATGGGACAAAACCTTGTAAAGGAAAAAGAGTGCGACGCACATTAACTCTCCCTGATGAGAGCATCAATTCACATCATTGAGCCTTCACATCCCAATCTTGTACACTACCTTCTTGAAGGTTGACGTCGGTAGAGACTTGGTGAACAAATCAGCCATATTATCACTTGAACGAATCTGTTGCACATTGATATCACCATTCTTTTCAAGATCATGTGTGAAAAAAAACTTTGGTGAAATATGTTTTGTCATATCTCCTTTTATGAATCCTCCCTTCAATTTGGTTATGCATGTTGCATTATCTTCATACAAAATCGTGGGCATTTTGTCACACTTCAAACCACATTTGTCCCGAATAAGATGTATTATAGACCTCAACCACACACATTCTCGACTTGCTTCATGAATAACAATTATCTCAGCATGATTAGATGAAATAGCCACAATTGATTACTTAGTCGATCGTCAAGATACGACAGTGCCTCTAGATGTAAACACATAGCCTGTTTGAGATCGAGCCTTGTGTGGTTCAGATAAATACCCAGCATCGACATAACAACAAGATCAGGACTACAATCATTGTCATAAAATAAGCCCATATCGGTAGTCCCTTTTAGATACCGCAATATGTGTTTATTCCATTGAAATATCTCCTTGTAGGAGCAGAGCTATATCTTGCTAAGACATTAACTGAAAAAGTTATGTCAGGCCTTGTAGTATTAGCAAGATACATTAGTGCCCAATTGCACTAAGATATGGTACTTCAGGACCAAGTAGCTCTTCATTCTTTTCTTGACGTCGGAATGGATTCTTATTCACATCAAGTGATCGAACAACCATCGGAATACTTAATGGATGTGCTCCATCTATGTAAAACCGTTTCAATATCTTTTCTGTGCAGGCAGAATGATGAACAAAAATCCCGTTTGCTAAATTTTCAATTTGCAAACCGAGACATAATTTTATCTTTCCGAGATCTTTCATCTCGAATTCTCTTTTTAAATAATCAATTGCCTTTTTGGAGTTCTGTAGAAGTTCCAATAAGGTTTATGTAATCGACATATACGGCAAGTACAACAAATTCCAATGTTGTTTTCTTTATAAGAACACATGGACACATGAATCATTTATATAACCTTTCTTTAATAAATACTACGATTATATTACATTTGTCTTGATTGCTTTAAATCACACAAAGATCTTTGCAATTTGATTGAAAATATTTCCCGGGACTCTGAATTATGTGCGTTAGGAATTTTAAATCCCTCGAAAATTTTCATGTATATCTCATTATCAAGTGATCCATAAAGATATGCGGTAACCACATCCATTAAATGCAGGTCAAGCTTTTCATGGACAACAAAACTAATGAGATAACGTAACGTTATAGCATCCATATCAGGTGAATATGTCTCTTTTATAATCGACACCAGGCCTTTGTGAAAATTCTTGTGCAACAAGGCGTGCCTTATATCTTTGTACCTCATTTTTCTCATTTGTCTTACGTACAAAGACCCATTTATAGACAACAGGCTTAACACCATTAGGTGTTTGAACTACAGGCCCAAAAACTTGACGTTTCGCAAGTGAATTCAACTCTGATTGGATTGCTTCTTGCCATTTTGGCCAATCAAGTCTTTGTCGATATTCTCCAAAAGATTGAGGTTCAAGATCCTTACTATCTTGCATAATTCTAGATGAAAAATTATATGCAAAGACATAATCTACCACTATATCCACTCAATTCAAATTTGTCTCAATATCTATTGGATTTATTGATAGTTCCTTATTTTCTTGAGTCTCAGGCTCATTGATTTCCTCATGAATCTCAGGATTGGTTAAAATCGTGGATTTCTTCATGAGACTCTTTTGTAGTATCATTTTGATAATTTATTTTTCTTTTTCTAGGATTTCGATCCTTAAAACCCAATGGTCTGCCACGTTTTAGGCGTGCTTTTGACTCATTAGCTATGACACTAGAAGATAGTCCAACGGGGACATCATTAAGGATTGGAAAATTCTCTGCAGAGATATGTGATTTTGTTATCCTTTCAGATCCGTAAATGCATCTGACATTTGATTTGCTATTCTCTGCAAATGAATAATCTTTTGCACCTCTTTTTCACAAATAGAGGCACGTGGATCAAGATGAGACAATGATGGGGTTTTCCATTAAATTTACCGTTTGGTTTGACCAATTTCCCCCCTTAATTATGGGAAAAATGTCTCATCGAATCGACAGTTTGCAAATCAAGCAGTGAATAAATCCCCCGTTAATGTTTCGAGCAAATAATAGAGGGCGATTCAAACCTAATATATATTCCTAACCTTCTTTGGGGACCCATTTTGGTGCGATATGGTGGTGATACAGGCACATATACTGCGCATCCAAAAATTCATAAATAGGATATATTAGGTTCATGACCCAAAACTAATTACAACGGAGAATATTTATGATAATTTGTTGATCTGAGACGAACTAGCTGTCACGGCCCCAAACCACCCAGTCGTGATGGGCCTATCATGGAACTTGGCTAGCCAAATTTTTTTTAAAATGATTCGACACTTTATAATAAAGGTGTTTTTAAGATATTAATTAATAAAACTTCATAGCATAAGTTTAAATAACAAGTGCGAAAAGAAACAAAAGCCCGACATCGGGGTGTCACAAGTCACGAGCGTCTACTAAGGACTATCCGAAAATAACTAAGACTATTACAGTCTGGAAAACACTAATATAGTCTAAGGAAGATAAGAGAGAGAAGAGCAAGGTTGCGATTTCCATGCAGCTACCTTGCCGACTCCGAGTATCCACGACAGATGGAAGAATCAGCGCTTTCTATCACGTCCAGAAATCTCTGGATCTGCACAAAAGGTGCGGGGAGTAATGTGAGTACGCCAACTCAGTAAGTAATAAATGTAAATAAAGACTGAGAAGTAAGAAACATATAAATCCACGTCATGAAATCACAGTAAGTACAACATGCCTTCATAACAGTATATAAGTCACATCCTCTCGCTTAAAACCAAATTTCAGTAAAAATCATTTGAAGATATTTTTCTCAATAGTTTCAAAAGAGTTTCAATGAAGTTTAGAGAAAAAGGGATGAAAATCATAAATAGCCCCTCGGGCAAAGCATGTATCATAAACCGCCCCTCAGGCATAACATCACTCAGAATCAGCCCCTCGGACAACCTCACAATCACTCATAATCAGCCCCTCGGGCACATCATGAATCAAGAACAGCCCCTCGGGCAACATCATATCACTCACTCAGGGTACCCGCGCTCACTGGGGGTGTACAGACTCCGGAGGGGATACTAAAGCCCAAGCGCTATAACAAGCCATCTCGTGGCATAATCAATCAGGCCTTCGGCCTCTCATATATCATATATCAGTACAACATGCTGCAGCGCACAACCCGATCCCATGATATCCTCACAACACTGGCCCTCGGCCTCACTCAGTCAGAAACCTTTCAAGCCACTCGAGCTATCAATAAAACAGGGTGCTCAGCCCAACATATCATTTTATGCATCAAAAGCGAGTAAATAAGACTGAGTTATGAAGTCAGTAAAATATAGCATGACTGAGTTCAGATCTTAAATCAAAACAATGAGGAAATAGTAGTAAAAATCCCCTAAAGGGTCCAAACATCTTGGCACGAGGCTCAAATATGGCATTCAGCCCAAAACATAGTAATAATTTCTAAAAGACAAAATATCATATAGTTTCCAATAAAATACGCATCTTAATAGTTGCTACGGGATGGACCAAGTCACAATCCCAAATGGTGTACGCCACACGCTCGTCATCTAGCATGTGCGCTACTTCAAAATGGTGAAACGCTGTGAAATCCGGGGTTTCATACCCTCAAGACAAGATTTAAAATCATTACTTACCTCAAACCGGACAAAACTCTAACCCGCGATGCCCTTGCTTCTTGACTCGGCCTCCAATGCTCCGAATCTAACCAAAATCAGAATCATATCATCAATACATGCTAAAGGAACAAAGCCCACACGAAAATTATCAAATTACATCAAAAATCCCGAAATTGACCAAATCCAACCCCCAGGACCACGTCTCGAAATCTGACAAAAATAATAAAACCAAAATCCTCGTTCACTCACGAGTCTACCCATATCAACTCCATTAAAATCCGACATCAAATGGCGATCCATATCCCCAAAATCTACTCTCCCATTCTCCTCCATTTTCTCCAAATTTCCACCCTAAATTCCCAATTTAGATGATAAAAGTCAAGGTACAATCATGGAATTTAGCCAAAACTAAGTGAATAACACTTAACCCAATCACTCTTCTGAGAATTCTCTCTAAAATCGCCTTCTACCGAGCTCTCGATTGAATTTTGGAATCATATACTCAAACCCTCGATTTTGGAATTTAACACTTGTGCCCAGATTTTCTTCTTCGCGAACGCGACCGTCCTCACGCGTTCGCGTAGACCAACCCAGATCGCCTTTCCACTTTACTCTTCGCGAACGAGACAACTGCTTCGCGAACGTGATGCTTTACCAGCTCACACCTTCGCGAACGCGACCTTCACCTCACGAACACGTAGACCAAGTGATGTTTTAGACGTCAATACCACACAAGAAAATAGGTTAATTTATGTGGTATCCAATTTTTCGAGTGCTGTCTCTCTAGAAGAACCTGGTTCTTCTTGGTGTTCCAACTTATACTGTTGCAGAATAATAAAAGCAGTAAAGTAAAAACACAGAGATTTTTACGTGGAAAACACCTGGCTCAAAAGGTGAAAAAACCACGACCTACTCCTCAGTAGGATTTGCTCAAACTCTTCACTAAAACTCTGAGCCAAACGGACTTACAAAATAAACTCTTTTGTAATCCTAGGACTAACTCTAATCCCTTAATAGTAACTAGCCTCTAGCTAATTTCTACAAGATTCAAGTTAACTCTAACTTGAACAACGTGTACCTATTACAATTGCTTCTATGAAAGCTGAAAAGATACAATATTAAATCGCCTACTACAACCAACTAGGCTCAATGACAAACAGATGGATTGGTTCTTCTAGCTGGTCTGTAGCCTTTGTATCGCACAGTAATTTTGCTTGCAAAATCTCTGGGAATTTTGCTTTCAGATCTTGATTCACTTCTGCACTTGTGCGTTGGTAATTCAAGCAAGAATACTTCAATTATTTATAGAGTCAGTTGTTGAGTTTGTCGTTTAGTTCTGGTACAACTCTTCCTAGGAGAAAGAGTTCGTATTAAACTCAACTTCCTTCCTCCATTACTGTCCTTGCTGAATTCAAATTTTATTCTCTTATCAATTTGCAACCTTTACGCATTAGGAGACACTCTCTTTGTTCATTGATACTTCACAATCACATTCATCTCCTATGCATATACGGTTAATGTACCAATGCGTCAGGTCAAGTATGTGTGCTCTGATGGACTTGTTTCAACTGGTCAGACATTTGTCAATCTTCAAAACTATGCAGTGACTTGGGTCAACAAATTTCCCCTTTTTGATGATGACAAAATCTATGCTTCTCCCTGTGTACACTTCAAACACTTTGTATGCTTTTTAAGAATTTATCATAGAGAAACCAGATTCATTATTAGGTTATAAATATCACTTGAAATGTAAAAGCACATGTCTTCTCCCTTTTGGCATCATCGAAAAGTTTGCAAAATGATAAACTTACCAGAGTTGTTAACAATTACTCATGGCCATTGAGGCAACTGCATGTGCAAACATGATTAATCATCATAAGAAACCAACAAATGTAAGCTATCTAAGAAACTGAGACAAGTCAATAACAAAAACAACAGAATTCATTGATTAATACGCAAGTCAAGCACCATACAAAAAAAAACCAAAAAAACAACCATAACCATGAGCAAGACAGAATAAAAACAACAGAAACACGTCCCGAACTGGGCACTGAAAGGGAGGTTTAGGTAGCTCTAGATAGCCTAAGGATGGGAAGGTGCAGAGGAGGTTGTGGTCTTGGTTTGTAGAAGAGAAAGCATCTGGTTAAGAACACCCTCGTTCTTTTCCTTCTCTTTTGCTAATTCAGCCTTGAGAGCATCCCGCTCAGCTTCAACCTCAATAAAACGAGATTTCAAATGAAGGATCTCCATATCCTTGATCTCTCTTTCCTGCACCAGAGTTCTGACTTTGCTGTTGACAGGCTGCTTCCTAGATGAACCAGGTTCATCTGCAGGAACATTGACAGTATAGTCGCAAGTCAGGAAAGTATCCTTCCCAAAATAGTCCTTGGCAGTAACCATCTCAGCCTTTTTCATAGAAACATCAAAATGAGCAAGCACAACTGTCAGAATAAAGCCATATGGGATTGCATGTGCATTTGTTCCATTCACAACTCTGTCCAAGAGTTGGATGATGAAGGCTGGCCATTTGATCTGCTTTCCCCTATACAAACACTCCATCAAGTTCAGATCCATATAGTTGTCTATATGCCTTCGTTCTTGTCTTGGCAACAAGAACTTGATGAAAACTCGAAGAAAAACTTGTGCTCTGGCTTCATTTCACTTTTGTAGACTGGCCTGGGTTCAATTTCACTTTCATTTTCACTGAAGAATCTGGTAATGTTGATTGCTGAGGCCATACCATAAAAACTAGGCCATCTTTGCCTAGTGTAATCTTCGTATCCCTCAGCAGGAATGTGCAGAATTTCTCCCAGCTCTTTAGAATCAAAGGAGACTTGAATTTCTTTGGCTGTAGTAGTGACCCTGCCGTCCTTGACCACTCCATTACCCATGAACTCCACCAGTTCAGCTCTAGCCAACCTTCCTTCCATGTGAAGGACCATNAGTTCTTGTAGGTGTGGCAGACACTGTAGCTGACTTCTTTGAAGAAGCCTTAGCCCTTTTTGATTTTGGTGCTTCAACCACAACAGGAGCAGTCTGCTCCTCATGATGGACCAGGTTCATCGTATCCTCTTCAACCACAACAGTCTCCACAGGCTCTCCTACTTTAGCCTTTCCCTTTGCAGCTTTCTTTTTCTTGTTCTCTAGCAGAGACCTCTCAAACATTTCTTCTTCCTCTCTCACAGCACTACGTGTAGCATGCACCTTAGGAACAGGAGCATCAATAGCTACATAAGCTTTCCTCTTCTTAGAAGGAACTGGGTTAGTAGCCTTCTTGGACTTCTGAGTCCTCCTTTTCTTGGGGTTATAAGACTCCCACAATTTCCTAAGCTTGTCAGCCAACGTCTCGTCCCCAGATGAAACAGGTTCATCTGCTCCTTTCTTCAAGCTCGTTAAACCTGCCGCTGCTTCCTCGACTACACTTCCCCCTAACTCTGTGACATCTTCTCCAACCTTCTCAGGAATGGGACCACAGATAGCCAATGTGGTACCATCCTCCCCAAATCCCTCTCTCTCAAGAAATTTACCTTTTCCCAATTTTCTTTGCCTACTCGGCACTTCAACATCAACTACCGACCCAACCAGAACAAACCTGTTCTCAGCATTAACAGATTCAGAAATAGCATCAAGATTACCTTGTTCAGAATTTGATGAACCATGTGCTTCATCATCGTTGGCTGATTTAAAAGATTCACTTGATGATTCAGAATTATTATCCTTTTCAGCCTGCAGAATTTCCTCCAAGAATCTTGCACGGGACCTAGAAGCCACTGATTTTTTGGCAATAACCTTTACACGAAGACCACAGGGGGGCTAGGTTAGGGTTAGATGTGGGTTCAGGAATATGAGGGTTTTCAGGGGTTGAGGTTCTTTCTGGTGATTGAGAATTGTATACAGATGGAGAATTTGAATCTGATTCATAAAGCCCTCCATCATAATCACGATTTGGCGATGAAGAAGAAGAAGTAGGTGGTGGTGAAGAGATGATTACGAATGTTGTTAAGAAGAAAAGAACAGTGATCAGTTTTGATTAGAAGAATAATGATCTTGGTTCGACTTATTAGGTTATTAAGAAGGGAGGTAATGATGGCCTTTTATAAGATGTTTCTATTAATTATACAACGGGCAGAATATTTATTCAAGTGGGAGTCTAATAGTTGTAGGAGTGTCATTGATTAGACAGTTAAGAGTTCCCTACCTCTAGGCTAATTGAGTATCGATGGGACTTGTTGGAATGGGTTCATTTAGGGATTAGTACAAAGAATTTGAAATGAACCAAATATAGATAGAATCCTGCTCATGTGTGACTGTAATTAATTCAATAATTGTATGGAGATGAACACGTACCTTGTCAGTCAGATGAACCAGGTTCATCATGTTAAAATCCTTAATTTGCCTCAATTTACAAAGATAGAGAAACATCATTAGCAACCAGGGAATCATATTAATACATGGCAAGAGAGTATGACATAAAGTCATGATGCTGAGCAATGATTAGTCTGGTTGATTATCTATGTTAGTGTTTCTAGCCAATTTTTTTTTTCAATGTTTGCTTTTTCAATCAAGTGATTTTAATCATCACTAATTCAAGCATGTTTCTCTCGAAATGCTCCCTACTCAGTGCTTTAGTAANTTTTTTTTTCAATCAGGTGATTTTAATCATCCCTAATTCAAGCCTGTTTCTCTCAAAATGCTCCCTACTCAGTGCTTTAGTAAAGATATCTGCAATTTGTTGATCAGTAACACAAAATTCAATTGAGATAACTCCTTTTTCATAGTTATCCCTTAGGAAATGGTGCCTAACATCTATGTGCTTAGTTCTCTTATGATGAACCGGGTTGTTCGTCATACTAATGGCACTAGTGTTATCACAGAAAATAGGAATGCATCCCACATCTATACCAAAGTCCATCAGTTGTTGCTTGATCCATAGCAACTGAGCACAGCAAGAGGCTGCAGCCACATATTCAGCCTCAGCAGTAGACAAAGCTACTGAATTCTGTTTCTTGGTGGCCCAAAACACAAGACAGGAGCCCAAAAAGTGAGCCATGCCTGAAGTACTCTTCCTGTCAACCAGGAAANGACTCCTTTGGATTTGCCTGAAACCTAGCACACAGTCCCACGCTGAACACAATATCAGGTCTGCTGGCAGTGAGATATAATAGAGACCCAATCATCCCTCTGTATAGCTTCTGATCAACGAATGAACCAGGTTCATCCACATTCAATTTTGTAGATGTGGCTATGGGAGTGTCTATTTCCTTTAAGTCTTCCATTTTAAACTTCTTGAGCAATTCTTTCACATACTTTTATTGGTGGATCATTGTTCCATTTTATTTTTGCTTGATTTTCAAGCCTAAGAAGAAGTTTAGCTCACCCATCATACTCATCTCAAACTCACTCCCCATAAGCATAGCAAATTCCTTGCTCAATTTTTCAGAAGTCGCCCCAAATATAATATCATCCACGTATATTTGCACAACCAGGAGATCCTTACCCTTTTCCTTTAAGAACAAGGTACTGTCAATTTTGCCTCGTTTGTACCCATGTTCTAGCAGGAATTTTGGTAATCGTTCGTACCGTGCTCTTGGTGCTTGTTTAAGACCATACAGAGCCTTGTCGAGTTTGTATACGTGGTCAGGTGACTCCTTGCTTTCAAAACCTGGAGGCTGCTTGACAAATACATCTTCCTTCAGATAGCCATTGAGAAAGGCACTCTTAACATCCATCTGATGAAGAGTGAATTCCATGTGTGCA
>ML419725.1:30805-59721 GCA_005239525.1 Nicotiana knightiana | reverse complement strand
TATATATATATATATATATATATATATACTCTTCCAAAGTGAGGTCTTGTTCTCATTCTCTTGGAATTTTTGTCTATTATGAAATTTTTCAACTTGGCTTGGACTTAGAACTTTTCTTAGACCCCATAGCTCATAATATGCCTCGTACACTTATTTCTATATCCAATTGGTGTCCATCATATTAATCGACCTCGTCCACAAATAAAATAATATAATTATAACACGTCAACTTTCTAATTTCACCAAAATTCGCCGATTTGTTCTTCAGACTAACAAATCCAAATCCGAACATACGCCTAAGTCCGAAATCACCTAACAAAGCTATTCGAGTTATAAAATCCAAATTCCGAGGTCGTTTACCAATAAGTCAACTCTCAGTTGACTTTCCCCATTTTAACGCTATTTTTAAGACTAAATGGCTAAATTCTCACCACAACCATTCCGATTCCGAGCCTACCAACTCTAACACATCAAGAACAGTATCATCAAACTATGACAAGTCAATTACCGTAATTTTTAATGCAATTTCTACGTAACGACGCACCGGGTTGTTACATTTAGCCTTGTTCTTGCTTAAATTCTAAAATTATTGGTTGCAAACACTGATTCATGCCTATTTGACTTAGTCTCTACTTGAGAAAGAGAGACTAAGTCTAGAAAAACTTGGCTAACTAGGAATTGGGGTGAACTCAAAAAATTGATAGCCGCAATTAAAGGGTCGAACCTAGAGATAGTGAGCCCCGACTAGAGCATTTATCACTTGCTTTGTAAAATACCCATTTGGACTTGAGAAATCCAAATTGGGCAAAGTCATTCAAACTACCGAGAGCTATCTAGTGAGTAATTGAGTGTGATTGCTATATTGTATCCCGATCAACTAAACATGCCCTAAAACTCTAAATCCATTAGGTAACAAACTAGGCGGAAGTCGTAACCCTATATCTTTTATCATTGAAAAACAACCAAAACAAAAATTATTGTCTCCTAGTTTTATAAGTGCAACCAATAGCTCAAAGTAGAAGTAGAAACAACAAACCAGAATGTGGAAGAGTAATCTAGGGCATATCATACATTCACATTAAGTATATAACTAATCCAAATTCTTACTCCCTGAGGATTCGACCTTGACTTGCGTTGGCTTTTTATTACTGCTTCGGCCGCCTCACTATCTATATTTGTGGTGTGATTTTTGGCGAGATCAACGACAGACCAACTAATGTGTTCCAATACTTTAAATGTGACCAATTCCTAACTGTGGTGACAACCAATTGTGAGCTTAATGTGTGTTCCATGTTTGTTTCAATACTGTGTTGCTTGATATTACTTATAGTCTAAAGATGAAATGCAACATCTAGCCTTTATGTGACAATCTAGTCTTTGCCTATTGTGAATTCCGATCCTCTCAAGTGTCACATGACCTTCATATTCACCATGAATGCTCTAGACCTTGGAATCTTTGTGTTATACCTAGCATGTTAGGTTGCCTGTTGACTGTCGTAGACCATGCCTACTTGTTTGTTTACTATGTCTAATTGTCATTCTCTGACTATGACTCTATTAGACCTTCATGCCTTAGATTCCTAGTTTTGAGTCTATTTTAGGCTAACTTTCACTCCTACTTTACTATAAACTTGTTGTTCTAAAAAACTAAGTATGTATATGTGCTTACCATGTCAACCTAAGTGATATGCCTCTACAACTATGCTAATGTTGCGCATGCTATACTCTTTTTCTCGTTTTGAACTCATGTTGTTAGTTTTTCATGTCATGTGGATACTAAGTTCTACTGGTTCTCCTAGTTTTATATTTAATCCCTTGTGTGACCAATCCTGTCACCCTATCTTCTAAAAAATGCAAGTGTCAATATGTTTTTCATGTGAATCTTGTTGAATGTCATGTAATCCTATCCCTATGAATTATTACCTCAAGGATGTTCAATTGATTGCTATGTGTGATTCATCAGATTATATGGCTAAGTGGTTTGTCTGTAACCACTGGGTTTGGCATGAATTCATACGTAGCCCTAGGATGTGCCAATGATATACTCACCTATTTGAGATGTGTTTGGATCTGGGTCTGCTATTCGAGTAGGAATGATCCTGTTGAAGGTCCAAACATTGCTGGGTTATTTACATTTGGGCCTGCCCTTGGGCCAATAATTGTTCAGTATATAATATTTATACTCATTTTTATTATTTTGGGCCTGTAATAATTTGTAAACGAGACGGTTGGGGAATTAGTGGAATGGGGGAACGGGTATCCTTTAATCTTCATATAAATGGGTAGAGAGAATTCCTATAGTGGTTTACATTCTTTGTTTTTTACTTTATTCTATATGCTCCTATTCTATACCTGCACAGAAATCATGCCTATAGGAATCATGCATACCCCACTCGTACACTGTTCAAACACATTAGTCTAAGTATTTGGCATACTTGTTTCTTTGTTATTATTGTGTATTTAGACAGCATGTCTATAGAATGTAATAACATATGCTTTGTTAATATAGATACCATGCCTATAGTTATCCAACTAATCAATCGATCAATCGCTTCTATTGTTTTTAGTATGATGTCCATCTTGATATCATGACTATAGGATCTTAATCAACTACTTTTGTTGCTTCATTGTACTTCCATGCTTAGATGACATGCATATAAGGATAAAGTATCATAAAACCAATTTCAATTGCCAACCACTAAAAATCCTGCTTATAGGATACTATCACCTGCCTAACAAACTTGTTTATAAAATCAGCGTTGTTAGTTCATGGTTCTGGAGTCGTTTCACTGCCTTTTGCAAACAATCTAGAAATCATGCCTATAGGTTTGTAATTCCTTTAATCTACAAATTTGTTGCCCGTATATTACTAAAATCAGAATCATATAGGAATCATGCCTATAGGATTTAATAACCCAAATATGTCTTATTCTGAAATCATCAACTGCATAACCAAAAATCAGTTTGCGTGCTTCTTTGTTTATGTGTGGAGGCTAACATGAGCCACGCTTTGCTATTATGTGCACTCCTCTTTGTTTTTTTGAATGCACGATTAGTTTTATCTTTTTTTTAGCAGCCCAAGTAAGTCTAGAACCACCCAAATAGAGGTCCAAATACTCCTGGATCATAGGCATGGGGCGGGTAGTACACGCATAGGACGCGACTTAGAATTGAATTAGAGCTCTTTAGGTAAAAAACTTCAACATAGTAATTGAGTAGCAAGAGATGATAGTCTGTGCCCGCTGAATAATATGAGCAACTTCTATCTAAAAAGAGTTGCGAAGTATTAATAATGTTGCACAGGGTGATCTTTTAGGCTAAAAAACTTAGGACCCCTCCCCCTTTATATATTTGTTATTCATACTTAGTCGTTTAATACAGACCATTGTAGTTGTATCCTTGTAGTCCTCAAAGACTTATACCAACTCTCATTTTTGTTGTGGTGAAACTCCTCGACTTTTATATTTCTTTGTTTATCTGATCACCTAGCTAATCCACATAGTCTTAAGTTTGGTCGGGACTCACAGTTGTGGACCTCGAAAAGTGCCTAACACCTCCTCTTTGAGATAATTTAAGCCCTTACCTGATCTTTGGTGACGTTGACTAGTCAAACAGAGTTATTTGCATAATAGGTGCCCTAACGCACCTTAAAACCGTTAGGTGTTGACTCGTCTCTTTTAATACCCGTTTAAAAAGAGTTGTCACATGTCAAAATCTGATTTCGCGAGAAAAAGGGGCGCGAGAGATATCTTCTCATATTCCTTTAATGTCATATGACATGGTATAGGTCTCCATGCGCACTTTCCAGTGAGAAAAATGTTGACCGTTGAAGTATGGGGGATTGTACCTGAGAGGTTCTTTCTTGAAAAACTGCTCCAACAACTGTATTTGATCCCATGATCTTTTCCTCACTTGTTGTTAAGCAAAGTTTGTGAGTCTCGCTCTGATACCAATTGAAAGTATAAGAGGGGGAAAATTCTAATCGATCTAAATATCTTAGTTGACTAAGTGTAAGTGTAGTCGACTGGACTTTGCACGGCCAATGATTTCAATGGAAGTGAATTAAAGGAGTAGAAAGGTAAAGAAGAAACAACAGCTTTTGTACTGGTTCAGTACCGGTGTGGTACCTACGTCCAGTTCGCTTGGGTCACAAGGGTTCTCTTAGATCTTGGATAAATTTTTACAACAGTGATGATTTTAGTACCTTCACCACCAACGATATACAACAACAGTGATTTTTGTGATGTTGACACAACTCTCATTTTTGTTCTAACTCTTCCTATCTTTTGTGACACTTGTAGACTCAAAAATACAGTATTTGTACTAAGAACTCGAAAGGCTTAGAAGTAGATGATGTAGTTGCGCACTTTCAATGTTCTTATACTTCTTCCTTTATAACTTTATGATTCTTCTGCTTCCTTGTCTTCTGGGATTCTATTGCGGCATTCTAGGAGTCCTTTCCTTGTGGGGCATATACATATAAGAGAAAGATCCAAGGTTAGCCTCATGAATCCAACCTGAAATGGTAGCTAGATTCATCTTTATTACTGACGAATTGCTTCCTTCATTCTTCCTTGATTTGAGATAATCTTTGGTGGATTGCTTCCTTCATTGCTTCTTGACTTGAACTTCTGCAGAATCTTCTGGATTTGTTCGTTGGTCGTGATTTACTCTTTTCACATTCTTGCGCACTTGAGGATCTTGGACAATGCTGATTGATTGGCTTTCCTTCTTTGTTCTTAGGCTAATTGATTTATTTTCTATGTAAATCAAGGTTCAAAATACATAGTCGTTGAGTCAATCTTCTTTCCTTTTAGTAACATTGTTGCTCGCCAGAATTTGCATATAAGAATATATTATTAGTCAAATCTTCTTGAAGATTATTGAACATTATTAAAATTTTAAACTTAACAAAGTTGAGATGAAAGTTATGTTTAGAATTAAAGGGAATGTGATTCAAGATGAAAAAATGAAGGGTGATATTTGGCTTTGGACTATTACATGGGGAAAAAATTACACGTGATGCAATATGATTTGTCATTTGCCACAAAATAGCGCTTGGACCTCATGCATAGTCTCTTACATACAGTACAAGAGTGTTTAAAATTACACCTGGAATGAGTTCAAGTATTTATTTGGTGTATTTTTCAAAACGCGCCAAATTAAAGGGGACCATTTAGGTATTTGGCCTAATTAAAATGAGTTACAAAAATATCCTTATTTATTTCTAAAACGCAAAAGGTTGATATGAAGAAGTCAATCCATATTCACCTGTGGCCATAGTTGATAACTCAATGATCAATTATTATTATTATTATTTATTTGTTTTATTTATTTTTATGGAGTTGCAAAGTCAAACTCATAAAGCTTTATGTCCCAAAAAGTCGAGTGTTTGACCAATTGATATGTTCATCCGAATTAGAAGTCGTACCTGCTTTTGCCTAAAAACACAGTGGATAGATAGACGAATATCTCCACCTAACTTTCCCCCTGCTTCTATTTGTCACATTTACGTCAACAAGTTTCGACATATATTTAAAAGAAAATTATATTTTGCTAACTACACTATTTACTTTCTTATTTCTTATTTCTTATGTCCTTCTCCGTTGGGTAATAAGTTTGAATATTATTTGAAAAACTTCCATAAGCTGCGAATAATATAAATGTGGCCTATTCAGCGGCTGGTTTTTCCTCATAAAAATGTATATATTTTGCAACCCAAATGGTGTCTATAAATTAAAGGATTTGCTCTTGGAAAAGAGAGAGGGAATTCTCGAGAGGTTCGAAAAGGCCATCCAAATGGAGGTATTTTATCATGAAACTTGAAATTGACTAAAAGAAGTCTACCACTAAATGTATTTGGTTTTTGCATTTAATTAGCTAATAAAGCAGAGATTAGTGGATTGAATTTTAGTATTTTATAAGAACAGCAAAGTCACATGGGATAAGGCCTAAAAACTTGATCATGGAAAACTAAGTTTGATTTTCCATGGGTGGACACCCTACTTTAATTATTATTTGAAAATTAGGTTATGACACCAAAGGTTTGTGATCGTGTCGAGAGGCGGATCCAGGATTTGAAGTTTATGGGTTCCTACTGTAATTTCAGATTAATATGCAATAATAATTGGGTTCACAATTAGATATTTACAAATATGTAGTGAATTTCTCAATATAAATACAGGATTTACACAAAAATTACTGGGTTCTCGGAAACCCGTATTCAATGCTCTAGGTCCGTCCCAGATCGTGTCAATCGAATTAGATACGAAGATCAAGTTTTTAAGCATATCTTGTCATCATGAAATGCAGCATTACCGACACTAGCTTTGACATATAAAGAAACCATTGGTATATAATGAATAGGAAAAATGGGGATCAGTATAGAAGTGCATATTTGAAAGCTTTCCAGGTTATATATGATGTTAACGAGCAATGATTTTCTAATAATATACTAGTTGTTGGCACGTGTATCCCATGCAAATAATACAAATGATATAAATTGATTAACTTGATTCTTGAACAGCAAATGATTAATGAGTTACATTTTGATTCATTAGGTGCAAACAATAGTCACTAAACGAATACAGTCATTGTAAAAATAGTAGTTTGTCTTATTGCCTTGTATCAAGAGGGACAAGCAATAAAGTGATTAAAAGAAGTAGTATAGCAAGCATCAACGCAAATGAATAAAACAAATATTAACATAAAAAGAATATTGGTGTATACGATCGAAATCGGGCTCATCTATTGCATGACAGATCTAGATTGAAGATTCACCCTGGGTTCCATCGAACCAAGACACTAGGTTAGAACATACGTATTCATGATCATCGATTCCGTGACCCCGGAACCGACCCCGACTCCGAATGAACTCGAGGAAACAATCGGCCCAAATAACGGAAGGCCGAAATATCCGTAACGGTCAAATATCACGGCGAGAATCTCGGTACGTATCAATGAAAAACCGATTAATTAGCAAATCATGAGATTTTTTACCTTATATAGAATTGTACCTAAAGTAGGACTCCTCTACTATATAAAGGGGGTTATTTGTAAAGGGCATTGTTACATCCACTCAGAAGCATATACCGTCATTTTCTCTTTAAATTCCATTTCAATAGTGTCTTGACTGTGATGAAGCCCTTCTTCCAAAGTTGTTACTGTCTAATTCGTATGGTTTGAACTTACTTTATCATTCCTTATTTTCAATTATAATTTAACTTATCACTTTGTGTCAATTTAATCCACGCATCCTTAAAACCACTTACAAAATTCAATTGTTATCCGATTTTGAGGTAAACAGTTTGGGGCCACCATGGGGCTAAAGATAATAGTGGTTATTTGATACAAATTTCCATAGCACACACTATTTTACACTTGTTCTTTGGGTTGTCTCTAATTTCATGATAAAAATGTCGAACTCCCAATCAGCGCCCATACGCGCTGATAATGATTTCGACCACCATGGAGAAAACAATAACGTGGTGCCCGGGAATGACGTGCCCCCGGTCAATCTCGACGGAGTCCCGGCTGCAGATCCAATTGACGTCAGCTCACATGTGGCCATCAACGCAAGATTGCCCACCGATCTTGAGGACAGTGTCCGTAGGGATGTTCGATCGGCCGCTCAAAGCACACACGGCAGCGAAGATGGTGGAATCAACTTGCGGGTGATCTTCAAAATAATACAGGCTCAGCAGGCGGCGATAGCCTAACTCCAAAACCAGATTCGCCCACCAAGTAGGATTGAGCCCGAGCCATCCTAGGAAGTTGTTCACAGATTTGAATCAGCCTCAAGGAGATCGAATGAGAAGGAATCAGGGACCAGTCCGGTAATCATGAAGAAGCTCGACGAACTAACAAAATGGATTCAGTCAGGAGAAAAGAAAATCGAGGCAAACGAAAAGAAGGTGGAGACCTACAATTCTAGGGTCGATCAAATCCCAGGAGCGTCGCCGATATTGAAATGCTTAGACTCCAAGAAGTTCGTGCAGAAACCTTTTCCCCCGAGCGTGGCTCCCAAGTCGATCCCTAAGAAGTTATGCATGCCTGAGATTCATAAATACAATGGAACGTCCGAACCGAAGGAGCATGTTACCTCTTACACATGTGCCATCAAAGGAAATGATTTGGAGGATGGTGAGATCGAATCTGACTTACTAAACAAATAGGGAGAGAACCTATCAAAGGGATCTATGATATGGTATCACAATTTACCACCTAATTATATTGACTCATTTTCTATCAGACTCTTTCGTGAAGGCACACGCCGGGGCTATCAAGGTCGAGACCAGGAAGCCGGACCTTTTCAAAGTAAGTCAGAAGGACAATGAAATGCTCAGAGAGTTCGTGTCCCGGTTTCAAATGGAATGAATGGACCTACCTCCGGTCGCTGATGATTGGGCCGTTCAATCTTTCACCCAAGGCTCAACGTTCGAAGGTCGGTGGCTTCGTAGCAGTTGAAGCAGAATCTGATAGAGTAACCGGTCGTTACTTCGGCCAATATGCATAATCGGTATCAATCAAAGATCAAGGTCGAAGACGAACAACTTGGGGCTTCTTATGAGTCCATTTATCCTGTCAGACCCATCGACAGAATCAAGATTGACTGTGAACCGAGGTCAAACAGAGATCGTTATTAGCCATATAATGGAGATCGAAGAAGCATTGGGCCCGAGAGAAGTTCTATGCTAAATGAAAGGAGAAGTGATCGAGGACAGAGCGCTCGAGGACTCATGAGCAAGAACGGTTTCGACAAGCCTATCGTACCTAAAGAAGCACCAAGGTTATCAGAGTATAACTTTAATATTGATGCGGCTGTCATCGTATCGGCTATCAGACGCATCAAAGATACCAAATAGCCTTGACCTTTAAAATCTGATCCAGCCCAAAGGGATCCTAACCAGATGTGCAAATATCTTGGCGCTCATGTCCACAAGACAGAAGATTGTCCACAATTGCGAAAGGAAGTAGCATGGTTGTTCAACGACGGACACCTTCGAGAATTTTTGAGTAATTGAGCCAGGAATCATTTCAGAAACGGGGACTCTAACAAACAGACCGAACCAAAAGAACCTCAACACGTCATTAATATGATTATCGGTGGAGTCGATGTCCCTCAAGGGCCAATGTTGAAGAGCACCAAAGTGTCCATCACAAGGGAAATACGAACTCGAGATTACATACCGGAAGGAACCTTGTCTTTCAGCGACAAGGATGCAGAGGGGATTGTGCAACCTCACATCGATGCACTGGTAATATTTGTACTCAAAAATAAATCGCGAGTTAAGCATGTATGAATTGATCCAGTTAGTTCGGCCAACATCATCTGGTCGAGAGTCATAGAACAGTTCGAGCTTCAAGATCAAATTGTGTCTGCAGTTCGAGTTCTGAACGGGTTCAACATGGCATGTGAGACTGCCAAAGTAGAGATAACATTACCAGTCAACACTGTCGGGACCATCTAGGACAGGTTTTATGTGATCGAAGGTTACATGAGGTACAATACCCTATTCGGGAGACCAAGGATCCACAATATGAGGGCAGTGCCCTCGACTCTTCACCAAGTGTTAAAACTCCCAACGCCTGGAGGGATTAAGACACTCTACGGGGAACAACCGGCCGCAAAAGAGATGTTTGCATTAGAGGAAGTGATTTTGATATCAACACCCGCAACGTCAAAGGTGCCAAGTTTGGGAGAAAAGAAAGAGGCCAAATAACAATCACTGACACCGGCCACGACCCAACCGGACAAGCAGGGGACTGACGAAGATGATGATTACGGGGTCCCTTGATATTTTATTATCCCCGATGACTCCGACACTACTAAATCGACAGTCGAAGAGCTAGAACAGTTCACATTGATCGAGCACCTACCCGATCGGAAGGTATACCTGGGCACAGGGATAAATCCCGAGCTAAGGAAAAAATTCATTCAATTTCCTATAGCTAACATAGATTGTTTCGCTTGGTCCCATATTGATATGACAGGGATCCCACCGGATATAACCACTAAAAAGCTAAGCCTGGACCCAAAATTTCATCCGGTCAAACAGAAAAGGAGGCCTAGTCCGAGGTCAAGCATGCTTTCATCAAGGACGAGGTATTTAAACTCCTTAAAATAGGGTCCATCCGGGAGGTTAAATACCCGAATTGGTTAGAAAACATTGTGGTAGTCCCTAAAAGGGAAACAAATTAAGAATGTGTGTAGATTATAAGGATTTAAACAAAGCATATCCCAAGGACCCCTTATCTCTTTCCAACATCGATCTCATGATCGATTCCACGGCCCGCTACGAGATCCTTAGATTTCTCGATGCCTATTTCGGGTACAACCAAATATGGATGGACCTGGATGATTAGGAGAAAACCTCCTCCATTACTAAATACGGCACGTACTGCTATAACGTGATGCCATTCAGACTAAAAAAGGCCGATACCACTTATCAAAGCCTAGTAAATCGGATGTTTGAGGAACAAATAGGAAAATAGATGGAGGTTTATATTGACTACATGTTGGTTAAGTCCCTGGTAGCAGAGGACCATTTAAAACATTTGCAGGAAACTTTTTGCATTTTGAAGAATTACATTATGAAATTGAACCCAGAGAAATGTGTGTTCGGAATCGGATCAGGTAAATTCCTCGGTTTCATGGTATCCAACAAAGGAATCGAGATCAGCCCCGACAAAATCAAAGGCATCAAAGATATCACGGACGTGGACAATGTGAAGGTCGTGCAAAGATTAAACGTACGCATAGCCGCCCTAGGATGATTCATCTCGAGGTCCTAGGATAAGAGTCACCGATTCTTCTTGTTACTCAAGAAGAAGAACAACTTTTCATGGACCCGAAGTGTCAACGGGCCCTAGAAGAACTCAAACGGTATTTAATCGATCCCACCGCTGCTTCACACACCAAAAACAGATGAACAGTTATACTTGTACTTAGCAGTATCGGAAATAGCGGTAAGTGGAGTCTTGATCCGAGAAGAACAACGTACACAATTTCCCATTTACTATGTTAGTAGGACCCTAGGTGAGGCCGAGACTAGGTACCCTCACCTGGAAAAACTGGCGCTCGCTTTGCTAAGAGCCTCTAGGAAACTAAAATCGTATTTGTAGTGCAACCCGATATGCGTTGAGACAACTTACCCACTGTGAAATGTTATGCATAAAATCGAACTCTTGCGACGATTGGACAAATGGGCCGAGAAAATTAGTGGGTACGATATTGAGTATCGATCCTAGACAACCACCAAGTCTTAAATTTTAGCAGATTTCGTGGCCGACCTTATGTCGAACCTAATACTTGAGGTCGAACGAGAGTTGTTGATGAACTCAGGGACGACCTCGGTAATCTGGACCCTCTTTACGGACGGTGCCTCGAATGCGAAAGGGTCCGCACTTGGCATCGTGTTGAAGCCACCAACCGAGAATGTAATTAGACAATCTATTAGGACTGTGAAGTTGAATAACAACGAGGCCGAATATGAGGGCATGATTGCAGTTCTCGAACTAGCCAAAAACTTGGGGGTAGAGGTGATAGAAGCTAAGTACGATTCCTTCCTCGTGGTAAACCAAGTTAATGGAACATTCAAGGTCAGAGAAGAACAAATACAAAGATACCTGGATAAATTGCAGGTAGCATTACATCGGTTCAAGGAGTGGACCTTACAACACGTACCTCGGGATCAAAATAGTGAGGTTGATTCCCCTGCTAACTTAGGGTCATTGGTCGAAGAAGATGAGCTTAATTTGGGGGCAGTAGTGCAATTCATGAGATTGGTGGTGGAATAAGGTCATGCCGAGATAAACTCTACAAGCCTGACTTGGGATTGGAAAAACAAATACGTAGAATATCTGAAGACTGGAAAATTTCCCTCGGATCCAAAAGAATCGAGGGCCCTACAACAAAGGAATGAAATGACGAGGCCACGAATACGAGCCTGGAGATATTGGATGAAAGGCGGGAAGCCACCCTTGTTCGGTTAGCTGCCCAAAAGCAACGGATCGAAAGATATTACAATAGAAGGGCCAACCTTCAATACTTCAAAGTTGGGGACTTAGTACCAAGGAAGGTCACGCTAAACACCTGAAACCCGAACGAGGGAAAGTTGGGGCCAAACTGGGAAGGACCATAACATATCATCAAAATCACCGGAAAGGGGTCCTACAAGCTAGGAACGATGAACGGCGAACAACTACCAAGCAATTGGAATATAACTCACCTGAAACGATATTACTGATAAGGTACGACCCCATTCATTTTCTTTTACTTATATTTTGGACTAAAACTTGCAGGTAACCGACAAGGAGCAGCACAAAATTTTTAGGCCTGAAAGCACGCGTTGCACTCTTTTTCCCTTGAACCAGTTTTGTCCCAAATGGGTTTTTCGGCAAGGTTATTAACGAGGCAACAGTGGATCGTGCTAACTTTGAATCGAAGACCGTTCACGAACGTATTTAAGCTCACATTAATAGTATTTGAGGCTTCTCTACAATCAACCTCGAATGCTGGAAGGACATTACCCCTATCGACCTTTGCAAAGGAAGAAATTTTGTGACCGAAGGGTCTCAATCGATAGGGTTTATTGTAAGGGACAAACGGTCAAATAAACCATGTCCGCATATATTGCTCTAGCCCTGGCACAAAGCTTGTACACATGTGTAACTATGACACACAAGAATAAAAAGAAGTCTCTTCCTTGCGGAAAAGTATCGTTGTCTTTTTAAGTTTTTTGCATTTCTTAAGAAATTCCCTACTTCTGATCTCCTAAATGTATCGAGCCCAAAGACCTCCTTAATCCGAGTTCAACCGGTCACTCCCACCCAAGGAATGTTGTTCCAAACCATACTCGGACTGTTCGAGTTATCTAGCTCGGGGACGCATAAGTCCTACTAGGATATGCCCGAATTTTAAAGGCTAAGGCCAGCCCAACTCAGAGACTACCGTCTTGGGCAAGCCCGGATAACGATATTAAAACGGGACAACACCCGAACTATAAAGGCAGACATATAAACACGCTCAGAGACGTCCGAGGCTCGTAACAAATAACAAGGCCTCAAAATTACTTAACAAGTTCTAAAGGCTACCTTCGACAGACTATGACTTAAAAAAGTCTAAATTACTTTAGGGAAAAAACTATCGGTCACACCGAACCCCCACAATGTCTTAAAATGAAATAAAGTTGAACGCAAGGTTCCCTTGAGTCTCTGGAAAAAACCCATCTATCTCATGCTAAGGCATTTGTATCTTTGCAAAAAAAAAAAAAATGTAAACAAGGCAAAGAAAAAATTTGAAAGCTGTTGAAGGGAAAAAAGCCTTTTATTCATAACTGAAAATTCTTTTTACAAGGGCCAAACAGCCTGTGGATAATTTTTACAAAGGCCAAACAACCTCAAAAAAAACAAAAAATAAAACATCTATAGGCCTAAGTGTTCAATTCTTCGTCAGGGACGACAGCATTACCTTCTGGATCTCCACCACCCTCGGACTCGCCCAAATCTTCAGACTCATCGTCGTCTTCTGGATAGGCTAATTTTTTGGCCTCGACTTCGAGCTTTTTGACACTCTCAATCTCAGTATATAAGTCGAAGCCCCGAGCATGAATTTCCTCAAGGGCCTCCCTTCGAGATGCCACTTAGCGTGCTCAATGATGTCTTTTTCCCGGACTTGAGCCACCTCGGCGTCGCCCTTATAAACGGCCAACATTTCCTCGGCATCAACTTTTATTACTTTGGCCTCTGACTTGACCGTTTCGAGATCCTTGGCCAGATTTTCCCGATTAGAGACGGCCAAGTTCAGCTACTCTTGGAGCTTCTCGATCTTCTCGGCCTGCGCCAAGGAATTCCCCTTTAAAGCTCGGAGCTGAACCTCTGTCGAAACTAGTTGTGCTTGGGAGGTCTCCTTTTATGAGGCCAGGCAGTCCATGTTCTTTTTCCATTTTTCTGCCTCAGACTTTACCGCGTCTACCTCTGCCCAAAGCTATCCGACCTGGTCAAGCTTCTGTTGGACCTGTGGATTTGGACCATTAGCCACCGTATCTGACTCATCGTCACTATCCTCAAATACTATTCTTACCTGCTCGACTAGGTTAGCATGATCCTTCTGGGACGCCTCCAGCTCAACTTGGAGTTTCTTGACCTCCCCTTCATGTTGCTCAGTGAGAAGCTTGTAAGCATCCCTATTCTCGATGATCTCCCGGGTATCGGCCTCGTGGTGGTTTAGTTCTTCCCGATAACGTAGAAAAGTTTCAGGATGGAGCACCGAGACCTACAAACACAAAGGAACGGGTTACGATTCTTTACGGTTTAATCTTAGTACATGATAAAAAAGTCACAAAGAGGCATTCAAAGTTACCCGGTTTAATGCCTGTTGGGCTTCGTTGAACAGGCAGGGCACTTCCACCTCGTTCATCTTTGCTTGATCCTCTTTGGTCACCAAGCACCGAAGATAACTTGCGACCCCCACAAGGGTTGAGAGGACCCAGACATCCTCCTGAATGGACATAATAATTGTCCGCTTTCGGCCAGGATCTGCACTTGGAGCTGGGAACTGGATTATTAGTTTCGGACTCGAAGAAGGCCCGATGGTTCCCGAAGACGAAATCTTCTTTGGTACCAGTAAGTCACCCAGCCCGGTGACGTCCTCCGAGGCGAAAGAATCTAAACCCTCCAAGAAGTGGTCAAAAGGGTCTTCCACCCCTTGGGACCTCTCAGTTGGGTGTCCTTTTAGCACTTGGGCATCGTGGATCATAGAGTCGGTGAACAGATGTGAATCAGAGAAGTCTATCACCCCAAGTCCACCCTTCAAGGCATTATCTTCTGCCCGAGGAGCACCGGCCGCAGCCTCTATGTCGGCCTCCCTAACTTGGGGCAAAATGGCTTCGTCCCTCTGTGGTTCGGAGGCCTCGGTCGCTGCCTCTTCAACAGCCCTCCTGGTTTGAGGTAGAATGATGTTGCCTCACATACGGACCACCAGTTTCAAATTTTCTTCTTCTTCTCCGGACTCATCCCTCAGCCGGTGCACTGAGTCCGATGGAAGAGGGATGGTGCTTTCCTTTGATTTGAGCACCAGCACTCCTTCTGTTTTTTCTTCTCCGAGTTCGGAGAACTCGGTGGCCTTCTCCTCGCCCTGCCTCGGAGCAGGGGACTCGGCGAGGTTGTCCTCATTGCAGGTTAGAGGCCTTATTGAAACATCCTTACCAAGACCTACAAAGAAAATAGAAAATTAAGCACGAAAGAAGATCAAGTGTTGTTCATACTAGGGAGGAATCTCACCGTGAGAACGGGCCTCCCACCGGCCTCGAAAGTTCGCGCCATGAGCGCTCGGAGTTCGTTTTCTTAGAGATGATGCCTCGACACACTCCCTGAGACGAGGAAGTGCCTTTGGAACCTGAGAAATAGTTGTATCGCAACCAAATATCGGTAAGAAAGTGGAAAAGGAAAGCAAAAATATTAAATTTTGGGAGAAGAATTTTATTTATGTTTTGTCCACTCTTCGGGGAATGGCATGTCCTCAGCTGGGATCAAATCCGAGGTCCTCACTTGGATGAATCGTCCTAGCCAAACTTGGTCTCGATCCTCATCAATGCTCGAGAACGGGGATTTGGTGGCCCGGCGTGCAAAGAATCGGGGATTGTACAGGCGCATCAGATGATCAATGGTGAAAGGGCACCCGTCGATCTTGCTCACGAAAAATGGGAGGAGAATGAATATCCTCCAGAATGAGGGGTGGATCTGACCGAGGCACACCTCGTACTTTTTGCAAAATTGGATGATCACCGGGTCCAGCGAACCCAACATAAAGGGATAAGTAGAAACACTTAAGTACCCTTTTACGTGGGTAGTGATGTCTTCTTCGGGCCGGGGAATCACCACGTCTTTTCCGGCCCAGTTGAAATCCTCTATGACCGTAGGGAGTATATTCTCGATGATCGAGAAAATATACCTCGACACCTTCTCACCCCAGCCCAAAACGGGTGAAGGTTTCTCAACCTTGAAGTCGGCGACCACCGAGCACCCGCCAGGAATAAACGCGTCAAGAGAGGGTTCCATCGTTGGTTCCTTGTCGGCCGGCCGGGATGAAGAAGCGTTTTCTTTTTGAGGAACTCCCTTAGAAGTCTTCGCCATTTTTTTGGATGAAGATGAAGAAGAAGGAGTTAAAAGGGTACGCTTAATAATTTAGACAAAGGGGGAATTCTTACAAAGCTCTCAAGAAATTTGGGTATAAGTACTAGAAAATGCAAAGATTCTTTAATAACAAGGGTAGGAAAATATTGGATGTAAAGTTTGAATTAATGAAGCAGGAGGTATTTTTAGTTTTCAAACGACGATTCAAAACCTGTAGTGGCCGACCAGCAACTGACAAACATTTAATGCCATTAAGACGTGACTGATGAGACGTACCGGTCATTTTGTCATTTATGACGCAAAGTATCGAGACGAAGATCGAGGGCTCATATCGTTTCTCGTTGTTTACTCTCTAAAAAATGAGAGGATTATCTGTATACGGTAGAAATCTGGCTCATCTATTGCATGATAGATCGGGATTGAAACGTAATGGATTGAAGATTGACCCCGGGTTCCATCGAACCAAGGCACGAGGTTAGAACATACGTCTTCAAGATCATGGAGTCCGTGACCCCGGAACCAAACTCGACTCCGAATAAGCTCGAGGAAACATTATCGACCCAAATAACGGAAGGCCGAAATATCAGTAACCAGTCGAATATCACGGCGAGAATCTCGGCACGTATCAATGAGAAATCGATTAATTAGCAAATCATGAGATTTTTTACCCTATATAGAATTGTACCTAAAGTAGGACTCCCCTACTATATAAAGAGGGTCTGATTATTTGTAAAGGGCATTGTTACATCCACTCAGGAGCAATATACTATCATTTTCTCTTTAAGTTCTATTTCAATTGTGTCTTGACCGTGATCGAAGCCCTTCTCCCAAGGGTGTTATTATTGAGAAATCATAAGAGTACAAAATACAGAAGAGTTGACGTTCCAAACTCTCTATTCCAACAAAGGAGAAATATGATCCAACAGAGTAAAGAAGATAAGTTATATTCCAACTTCCAAGAAAAATAAGTTAAGTTATATTTCCTATTGCTTTGAAGATTTTTAAATTTGTTCTGAAAAATTTGATTTGGGTGAAGTTTGGTTTGAAGATGAAAATATGTTTGGATATTCGTTTTCAAAACAGATTTCGCTGATTTATTTTGGAAAAACATGAAACATGACTTATACCTACAAGTTCTAAAAACTATCACAAATACTCAATAATACCATTATCAATAACATTCATTATATTATCGCAAATCATAGTCCTGAACATAAATAAATTTGATGCAAAATTATCATTTATATAATGAACAGAGGCGGATCTAGGATTTAAAGTAAATGGATTCCTGTCGTAATCTTAAATTAGTATACAATAATATTTGGGTTCACAGTTATATATTTATTAATATTTACTGAATTTTTTAATAGAAATACAGGATCTACGCAAAAGTTACTGAGTTCCCGGGACCCAGCAACTGCACTCTAGATCCGCCACTGATAATGAACTACATGATGCACTATCAGATGACCGCTAAGACGAAACAACATCGTTACAAAATAATAAATGGTAGACTCTTTTATAAAATGTAAAAGTTTGGGGGAATTTTTAAAAATGTAACAGTGATATTTTGGCCCAAAACTAGCTATTGAGCTGGTTTTGGGATTTGGGATTTGGTATTTTGTCAAAATATAGGTAAAATCTATGGCCAAACATGTATTTACCCAATAAAATCCAAATTTTATTTTAACAAAATCTATAGCGAAACGGGTCCCTAAATTTTACTACTGTTTTTTACTTCCACGAGGCTATTTATTTTAGCGAAATGATAAGCAAAAGTTCATTTATCCTTGCATACAAGCATAAAGCTCACAAGAAAAAAAAAACCTTCAAGGTTGCAATTTTGGCTAGCTTGTGTCAATTCCTTTAGCTTCTATCTCATTCAATATTCTTTTTTTTTGGTTAAAGAATAAAGATATAAAGAATTGTATTCTCATAATTGATGAAGGGTTAAAAGTGTAGGAGGGAAATGAAAATTGAGAAGAGCATTAAGGAGGATAACTTATGATATACAACTTCTTTAAGGAATGGTGATAGGCACAATAAAATTAATTACTAACACAAGTTTCATTTTTTTTTAGGCATTACATTTAATATCTACAACCCTTCGGTTTATGGAATAACTTCTCGAATTCTCCAAAGCAAATAGAAGTTTAATTAAATTAATTAATTTTTTGAGGTGTAAAGGTATTGCCATTAAGTAGTAGACAGATATTAAATAGTGCAAAAAATCATTTAATAAGAGGTAATGTTACTTTTAGGTAAAGGATAAAATAGTCGTTTAACTTTTAAATGATATTTTTAGTAAATCAACTTTTAGCTAAGGGCGTGTCATTGCTCATAATAACGGCAGTCTCTTCATTCGCTCATAATTTCAGATTACTTGCACTTGATAAATAATTGTTCAAGTGTCTTTTATAACTAATTTAAAATTCTATATTTGTTTTTGAAGAGTACAATAAAGGCAGATAATTGAAAAAGTCTAACCACCATTATCATTGTGATTAACCGTTACAATTTTTCAATATCTTCACTTTTTTTTTTTTTTGTATTTATTAGAATGTAAGTTACCTTTTTGTACAAACAATTATATAGAAGTAGGATACATTAAAGGGCAAAACTGTCAGTTAGCTTTTGATAAGTAAATTGGTAAATCAATTTCTAACTTAGGGTTCATACTTTTAGTATAGTATGATATTATATATAATATATATTATATATTATATATATATTATTATTGTGATAATATGATATAATATGATATAGTGAGGTTAGCATAACCCACAGATTCCTGTTTAGGATGAAATAAATAAAGTACTAGTAACGTTTTTAATCATAAATTTGTGTGAACATTATAGTTTTTTTTTAAATTAAAAAAAAAAATTCATTACTTCAGTATTTGAAAAGTTCCTTCTTTTTCCGCTGTCCAATTCCAAAAATCTTCTCTCTCTATTCTTTTTGTTCTTCCGTTAACGTCAATTAATAGGTTTTTTTCTATTAATATTTACATTTGGAAGTGCATGGTTTGGTGATTGGTAGAGTAGAGAAGATTCTAATACAAAGAGAAAGAATCCAGCCCTCTGAAAGCGAGATGCCACGGATATAGAGGCGGACTCAAAAATTTTACGCGACGGGAGCACATTATTCTGCTCAACCAGTGGTCTTTAAATATTTTTTAGTGTTCAAGGTGCCAACCGCTTTAAATAACCATTTTAAAGGTATTTACGTATATATATACAAAATTTCGACCGAAGTTTACGGGATCCAGTGACCCCTCACCCATACATATGGATCCGCCTCTGCACGGATAGCCGTTTAATTTTCCAATTCAGCCAATTTACTTGGTCAACAAGTTGTTTGCCAAATTTTCAACCTGAACATTCCCACAGAAAATAAATGAGTTTGGCTTAAGCACAGTGTGTGCTAATGACGGGTTTAATTGAATCATAATTTTTAATACGGAATAAAAATTTACGTGTAATAATTCGTTATAATTATAAAAATAGTAAATATGAACTTATAAATTTAAGAATATAATAGGTTCAACACCAAGTCTTTATAAGTTGAACTAATAGAGTTTAAACATTGAGATCGCCTCTGGGCTTAATGGTATCCTAATTGTTACGTAGTTTTTATGCTTAACGAGCTAAAATGATAAAAATTGCGCGGGGCACCTTATTTGGTCCCCCATATTTAATTTATATCCGCTTTTTCAAAAAAAAATTTAACTTGTACCCACTTTTTAAATAACTTCAGCTCCCTTTCTCTCGCTGAGCTGAAGTTCACCAGTTAAGCTGAAGTGCGCTAGTTATAAAGACAAAACTTCTGCATACGGGGCTGAAGTTCCCCAGTTACAAAGACAAAACTTCAGCTCTAGAGCTGAAGTTTTCCAGTTACAAAATTCAGCTTTCCCAAGTTAAGACAATTACAAAGACAAAACTTCAGCTCTAGAAAACTTCAGCTCTAGAGCTGAAGTTTTATCTTTGTAAACTGAGGAACTTCAGCCCATTATGCTGAAGTTTTGTCTTTATAACTGGGGAACTTCAACCCCGTATGCTGAAGTTCCCCAGTTACAAAGACAAAACTTCAGCTCTAGAGCTGAAGTTTCCCAGTGTAACTGGGGGAACTTCAGCCCCGTATGCTGAAGTTTTTATTTTTATAACTGGAGAACTTCAGCCCCGTATGTTGAAGTTCTCCAATTACAAGACAACAACTTCAGCTCTAGATCTGAAGTTCGCAAGTCGTCTACTAGAAAGCTGAAGTTTTGCGTGATTGCCTTTGTTACTTCAGCCCCGCAAGCTGAAGTTATGCGCAAAAGCGGGTGCGGATGCAATTTTTTTTACAAAGTGGGTATAAGTTAAAACGTGGCACAAAAAGTGGGTACGGATGCAAAAGCCCCGCTAAAATGAGATTTATTGGGGGCTTTTGCATCTATACTTGCTTTTTGGGTCACATTTTAACTTATACCCGTTTTGCAAAACAAATTGCAAGCGTACCCACTTTTCGCATAAACTTCAGGCATACGGGCCTGAAGTAGCAAAGACAATCAGACAAACTTCAGCATTCTAGGTTTTTTCAAAAACTTCGGCAGAAGTGCTGAAGTTATTTAGTTCATTTGTAAAAACTTCAGTATTAAATAAGCTGAAGTTTTGTCCTGGATTAATTAGTTTTGTCATAAAGCTTTTTCAAAAACTTCAGCAGAAGATGCTGAAGTTATTTAGTTCATTTGTAAAAACTTCAGCACTAAATAAGCTGAAGTTTTGCACAGGTATCAGGAAGGCGACGCCTGAAATTGTAAAAATTAGAGTATATGTTAAATAAGTTTAAAAATATGGATATAGGTTAAACGGGGACGACCAAATAAGACGCCCCGTGCAATTTGTACGATTGTATTGGGAGCTCAAATATTGTATAACACGTTGTACAAAGATGATATCTTTTCCCTTCAAGGCCATAGATAATCATGTTATGTTGAAAAAGTTAAATATTTCATTAATTGGAAAAGTGAAAGAACATTTTATTCATGATAGAAAAAGGAATTACTCAATTGTCTGGTAAGAAAAAAATTTCAAATGTCAACTCTATATATTAGCTTATGGATATGGAGGGGGGAAAAACATACGACTTTGACAACCATTAGTTTATTTATCTTTTTTAATGACTTGTTTGAATACTTTTTTACGTATGTACCTTTCTAATTTCCAAACTCAGAAGGCTGGAACCGGAAAGAGGTGTGAGTTATGAAGATATAATTTTTAATATAAAAAAATAAAATAAAAATGATGAAAACCCTCAAAAAAGGAAAAAAAGGATAAATGTGTTTCTTGGCTTAAGAGAGATGCCACCTCACTTTTCTATTGCCCACTTATATATATATATGTACTTCTTTATTCAAAAATAAATAAATAAATATTTTCAAACGGTTCGAGCTAAAATGAAATTTAACTTATCAGACATAAAAAACATTGGTAATTACCCAAGTGCCAAATTTTAAATTCACCCGTACTGTTCTAAGTTATGTAAAATGTTAAGTATTGACTTGTGTTCCTGCGCTGAAATATAGGCTCGAACTCTTTCAAAGACAGTGCTATCAATTTTCACTTTATTTTATCTTAACTAACATTTTTTCATTTTACTTGATCTTGAGTGCCTTTATTAGTTTGATTCTTCAATTATTTTAGATTGTAGTAAACAGATTAAAAGAAGTCGTATATATAATTTTTAAGAAAAAATGAATAGTTTAGACCCTCGAGTTTTGGCAGCACCTTTTACATGTTTATTTGGGTTTGGCTTCTTATATATCTCACCAGCCAGAGACGGAGCTAAGGTTTAAACCTTATAGGTTCAGCCGAACCCGTATTCGGTACTTTGCCTCCGCCCCTGTCACCAACCCATTGATAATAGAATAATGGTTGGCAAAGTTGAGTAGTGACTTTCTAATACAGGGTCAAACCGGCCAATATAGCACATACTAATAGTACATAGAGAAATTTATTTACAATATATATATATACTTAGTAGACTTCTTCAACAAAAGAATTGTAAGTGGGATAGAAACTAACAGGAAACAGAGGGCAAAAAAGAAAGAAAAGTGAAATAAATAAATAAATAAGAAATCGGTGGTTGGTGCACAAACCTTTGATCTTTTTAGACCTATATAAACCCCAGATATATGAACAAAATTAAATCAGCAGTTGGTTTTCCATTCTTAGAAAACAAAAAGAAAACTCTGTGCTCCACGAGAATATAATGGGTAGCCTCTCATTTGAAAAGGTACTGTTCATTACATGCATAATTAAACTTCATCACTATCTTCTTCTTACCACTACAAACTACTCACCTAGTTTAGTCCAAAAGCTATTTTTGCAATCCCTTCCCAATTTTTTATTTTTTTAAAAAAAAGTTTACTATGTATTCTTATAAATACTAGAGATTGTGCATTGAGCTAGCTACTATTTGTCATTCATAGCTAGATTTGAATGGTGTAACCATATATCTCGTTTAAAAACTTAAGTTGTCATATTGATACGATGATACTTGACAGGACTTTGAGGTACCGGCTATAACACCGTCAAGTTTGTTTCCGAATGGGGAGAACAAGAGACAGAAGGTGGAGCCACCTGGGCCAAGGAAGAATTTGCAACTAGCTGTGACGGAGCCAGGCTTCGGAAATGACGGCCCTTCCTTGGACTCTATCTTGGTCAATTATTTAGACACACTTAGTCAACGAGTCAATTTTCATATAGGTAACTATATATTATTTTTGTCCCACTAATTAAATTAAGACTAACCCACTCAAATCTATGACATGATTATCATAATTAGACTAATTTACTTCTTTTAATAATGTCTTCTTCATCTTAATTATTAGGTTATCCGGTGAACATTTGTTACGATCATTATGCAACTTTAGCACCACTTTTGCAATTCCACCTTAATAACTGTGGTGACCCTTTTATTGAGAACACTGTGGATTTCCATTCAAAAGACTTTGAAATGGCAGTTTTGGATTGGTTTGCTAATCTATGGGAAATTGAAAAAGATCAATATTGGGGCTATGTTACCAATGGTGGCACTGAAGGAAATCTGCATGGTATTTTATTAGGGTAAGTGTTAGCATCTCGAGAAAGTTACGTTGATATATGTATATAACCAAGAAAATACAACATTAATATTATTATTTCAATGCTCTTAAATTTCTCTAAAAAATTAATTATTTATGCAGGAGAGAGCTACTTCCTAATGGAATATTATATGCGTCAAAAGACTCTCACTACTCGGTGTTCAAAGCTGCAAGAATGTATAGAATGGATTCGGAAATGATCAACACATCAGTAAATGGGGAGATGGATTATTCAGATCTAAGAGCAAAATTGATTCAAAATAAGGACAAACCAGCAATTATAAATGTTACGATTGGTAAATATTTATTTATTCCATCCTCTCTATATATCCGTTTTCTATTTCTTTTTTCTTTTCTTCATTAATCTTCTTATAAGATTTTCCTAATTTATGATATGATCCTTTTCATAATTGTAGGAACTACATTCAAAGGTGCTGTTGATGACCTAGATGTTATTCTTCAAACACTCAAAGATTGTGGCTATTCACAAGATACGTTTTACATCCACTGTGATGCAGCACTATGTGGGCTTATTGTCCCCTTTATAAACAACGTGAGTTTTGCTTCTTACTTAATTATATTACCACAAAATTCTCAAGTAATATATATGCAGAGTTGCATTCTGATTATTCTTTATGCAATTTGACAACAGATGATAAGTTTGAAGAAGCCAATTGGAAGTGTGACGATTTCTGGTCACAAGTTCTTGGGATGTCCAATGCCTTGTGGTGTCCAAATAACAAGAAAGAGTTACATCAATAACCTCTCAAGAAATGTGGAGTACATTGCTTCTGTAGATGCCACAATTTCTGGAAGTCGTAACGGTTTAACTCCAATTTTCTTATGGTATAGTTTGAGCAGTAAAGGTCAAATTGGCTTGCAAAAAGATGTTAAAAGATGCCTCGACAATGCCAAATATTTGAAAGATCGTCTTCAGCAAGCAGGGATAAGTGTCATGCTAAATGAATTTAGCATCATAGTTGTAATTGAGAGGCCTCGTGACCATGAATTTGTCCGTCGTTGGCAACTTTCATGCATGAAAGATATGGCACATGTTATTGTAATGCCAGGTATCACCAGGGAAATGCTGGACAATTTCGTCGATGATCTAGTGCAACAACGAAAATGGTGGTACCAAGATGGAAGAGTTATGCCCCCCTGTATTGCAGATGATATTGGTGCTCAAAATTGTTCATGCTCTTATCATAAAATTGACTACATTATTTCTTAGAAGGCCACGAGGACAAGATCAACTCGAACTTGGATTAATTGCAATTATAGAGCTCTAAATTTGTTGCCATCAAGTATTTGGAATTTAAATTGAATTGTAGAGTAGTACTACTGCATAACATGATTGAAACATTCTTTAATAAAATTTGGTAACATTCTTTTATGATCTTCGTAATTTTGTGAATGAAATAAGATCATTATTGGAATACTACTGCAGCACCCTCTTCCTTATACTCCCTCCGTTGCAGTTTATGTGAACCTATTTCTTTTTTGGTCCGTTCCAAAAAGAATGACCCCTTTCTATATTTGGAAATAATTAATCTTCTTCTTTTTTTTAAACTCCGTGCTCAATAAAAAAAGTTTACATAAATTGAAACAGAAGGAGTAATAATTTTACGGTCTCTACATAATATAAAGGTGAGGCTGCATGTTTCAGTATTTTATTTATTTATTTATAAAAGCCATTTTTCACCACCGATTATAATTAACCTATATATGAGGGCTTTGGCATTGAACCATTTAGATCGGCTATGATCGGAAAATATTCCAATGCACGAAAAATAAAAGAGCTTAGACGTAAATTACTGAAGAAAACATTAAAAACTACTTGGTTAGCTGACTCAATTCCATGAACGAGCATTCCTAGGTTTCAACGAGAAAGATTCTAGGTTTTCTTTTTTTAAATTGATTCTGCCGTACAAAGCATATATCAAAAGGGAGGCTGTGCTTTCATTACATAGCTCCAGGTTAAAGAATTCATGCCCTTTCTTTTTTGGTACGCAATGTAATGACATGCACATTAACATGACAAAAAATAAATTTTTTTTTTTTTTTTATTAACAACCTCTTGAACAACCATCTCTTATCAAAAAATACAAGTAAATTCTTCACAAAAATATACTTTATCTCCTATTACTTACAACATATATGTACTGATCAATCACCATAGAAATGAGTTCGAATTTCCCACAATAATATAACGAGACAAATTGTTTCTAACCTAGTCAATGTGGGTTTCTAATGACGTTATTAAATCTTCTAATATGATTGAAAATAAAAGAATCTTTTATTTTCAATCCAAATTATTGGATTCACTTGTTACGAAAAAACAAATGTAGCTTATGGATTAACAGCCGAAAAGATGGTATAAAACATATGATAGCTCTAAATTACCAAAAACAATTACTCCTTATCTGTGCGTCACCAATGGCAATTCAGCACAATAAATATATGGACGAATAAATATTTTATGGCTAACCTATGTATTGCGTACTATTTGTCTACGTTGATATGAGCAGCGATTAAAATGACTAAGTCAAAGGTTGATCACTTGTGTATTTGAAAAGTTAATGTTTTTTTCTCCGCTGACCACTTTTATCTCTCTTTGCTTTTGTTCTTTTGCTAATTTCATTGGTTTTTCCTATTAGACATTTACGTGGGCCTGCATGGTAGAGTGAAATAGATTCCACCAGCGTCGCTTGTGTTACGCTTTGACTCGACAGCTAAAACCTCCTGTCACCCCCAGTACTTTTGAATTTTGACTCGACAAGCAACACTATATATATTCTTCTCTCATCCCTCGCCCCCTCCCCACACGTACTTTTTCAATTGATTCTGCCGTACAAGTCTCTGTAACAAAAGGAAAGGGAGGTTGTGCTTCATCGAGTTTAGAACCCATTTGTGATTTTTTTTACAAGTGTAACGGAAATATATTTGTAAAAAAAAAGAGTTACTTTCTATGTACTTTAACGGAGTTTTGGATGTTATAGCGTTCTTTAAAAGAGCGTTATACATATATAACGCCCTTTTAAACCATGTTATGCTGGGTTGATGCATAGCGCGGTATATAAAAGCGCTATATGTATAACGCTGTTATATACCGTGCTATACATAGATAAAAGGACCCCCTNTCCCCCCTCCAAATTTCATTAAAAAAATTATAGTGGACCCCACCCGTCACACAAAAAGATAAGATAATCCTAGTCGAGCCTTCTATTATTGTGATTTGCTTGTTTCGGGTTCAAATTTTATACGTTGTGCAGGCTACTGGCCTACATAAAGTCTACAAGATGGGGCTGCAGATGCAGCAGCATGCCGGTGAGGGAGCGGTCGCTTTGCACGATTACAGTCGGCAAGTTCCAGAGGTGACTTCCCGGACACTGCAGCGAGCTCGAGAGGATCAACGCTTGGGACACGACCCTGCTTATGTGGCGCCAGAGCAGTACCAGCGAGGTAAGGGTGTCGCACGGGATAGGGGTGCCCCACGAGGCAGGGCTGCCCCTCGAGGTGGGGGTGCCTCATGAGGCAGGGCTGCCCCTCGAGGTGAGGGCGTCCCACGAGGCAAGGCTGCCGCACGGGGTCGTGGTAGGAGGCAAGGAGGTGGTCCCCAGCAAAGGGGCATTGAGGCCCCTATTGATGATGATTTGTTGGGTGACCTCTATGAGCCGGACGAGTATCCCAGCAGCATGTTGTCATACATCCTTGGGATGCAGCTCACTCCAAGGACTTCGCAGGTGACCCCGAGTCCATTTGTTGATCACGGACACGGACCTTACCAGAGAGGATTGAGATGCATACTTCCTAGGCCCATCAATCGCTGATGAGGATCGGTCGACCCGAGATTTGGATAGTGGGCGGCGGCTGAGTTATGGCTCATCATCGAGGGGTGCTGGGGAGCTTTCACAGGCGCAGGTATGTTTTTATTAGTATTAAATTTAAATTTATTTTTTCTTTTCTCATATATTTCCATAACTTTATTAATTTTCTTATTAAGGCTTCATCCCCGCCCGTCAGGGAGGCTGCTTTGTGCGATGCTAACACGACTGTGACGAATGATTATATTTAGGAGCCCGACGAGATCATGGTAAGACAACTTAAATTGTTGTGACTTAATATATACTTTGCTATACTGAGCTGAATTATTCTTCTGTAGGTTTTTACTGGACCGACGACCCCTTCTACCGATCCTGCCAGCACCACTGATGATCATGCTGTAGCGCATCCTGCTATAAAGGTGATGTGATGAGGATGATCCTGATAGCGTAGCCGGGCGGGATGGGATGCGCCTCAGGCCAGCGGCTGCATTGAAGCACACAAGCTGTGGGACACATTGATTTTTTTTTATATTTTATGTAAATAATAACAACATTTTTTTATGTTTACATAATATGCGCATTATGTTTTTATTTCCCTGTTCCTTCTTTATTTTAATACTACAACACAAACATAGCAACTTAACATAATTTAAATTCAGTACAACTAATGAAAATACATGACACGGAAAACATAAAGACAAAGTAGTACACTCAACACATACATGTCATTATTTAGTCACTGCCGCTCGTTATTCTCCGCTCCAACCACTTAAATTTCTCTTCCAGCTTATTTTTTTCTAATTCTGCCTCTTTTAGTTTCTCCTTCAACTCCGCAATTTCTCGTTTATATTCTTTTTCATATTCCCACTATTTTTTGGTCAAATCATGAAGAAACTGCAAAGATCAGTTGTAGCATTCCTGCTTACAGGGTTCATCAATCCATACCTCAAAATTATAAAAAAGTTCGTCGGGAACCCTATAAAACTTGTTCACACACATCCAGTAGCGGCGTCCAACTTCACCATCATCCCAACAGTCCATCATCACACATTTTTTGCTGCACTGGCACCTCCAAAAACTTGTTGGTTGATTTCCCAATGCACACGCAAGTGTACGTGGTCGACAAGTAATATAGGAATTGAAGTCCAGATATCGTACCCACAGGGACTTGTGATTAACTATCCACTAAACTAAACTCAAACAAATATTTAACTAGAATTAATCTAAAATAGTAAATCAAAAGATTAAATAGACAACTAACTTAAAGATGAATTCAAGGTAAATTGATATTCTAGAGTTATGGGTTGTTAAACAATCACGTTGAGTTTTCGACCTAAATCTTCTAATCAGGTTTATTGATTGACGAGGTTAATATTGCTCGTAGCCTTCTCCCGAAGTACAACTCGCCTATTCAAGCTAACCTAACGCCTATATTCCTATGGAATCAGGATTAACAAGAACGCATTAATAATTCCCGTATAATAACCAAGCAAGGCGATTAGGTATATTCCTATCCTAACCGCAAATCCGCTCCCCTGAAGGGTTAAGATCTTGCTCTACCCAATCTTATATGCAATCTAGAATTCCCTCTCCCGAGTTCAACCCTAGATTCGTAGATAGTATTCAATTTGTGATCAAGCAATTGAATAATTAAGCACAAGATTGAATAAACAAACCAATTAAGATAAACAATAAGAATAATTCAAGCTTCAACTACAGCATTCATGTAACACCCAATACTCTAGAACGAATAAACTATAAAACTAAAAGAAGAGAAGAGAAGAAAAACTGAGTAGAATCCTCCGTTGAATGTTCTCCCACGAAATTCCTGCTTC
>ML419725.1:0-26372 GCA_005239525.1 Nicotiana knightiana | reverse complement strand
GGGTGGGCTGAATTTTTTTATCCATTTGAATTATTGTTATGTCAGTTAAATGCAGGAGACTTATTGGTGGGCCTACAAAATAGGTACAACGCTCTTTATTACTGCGCTATACATATATAGCGCTTTTCTTTAATGTGTTATATGTATAACGCTCTTCTAAAGAGCGGTAACGTCAGTTAAGTATAGCGCTCTTTAAAAGAGCGTTATACATAGAAATGTCACTCTTTTTTTTTTACACTTATTTCCATCCTACTTGTCAAAAAGAACCACATTTAAATTCTAGGTTCGTGCTTCATCACATACCTCCAGGTCAAACCTACAACCTAGCTCAGAATGGAGATATAAGAGGGTGTTTACCTCTTGAACAATCTTCTCTTGTCACAAAATACAAGTAAATTCTTCACCTACAATTTACAACTTATGTGTACTGATCAATTACGGTAGAGATGAGCTCGAATTGCCAAAAATCATATAGCGAGATAAAATGCTTCCCGCCCAGCAATGTGGGACTCTAACGACATTATTCATTTTTCTAATATAGTTATATGTTTCTTCTTTTATTATTTTCAATCTAAATTATTGGACCTTCTTACGAAAAAACAAATGTAATTTATGGATTAAAAGCCAAAAAGATGGTATTATACATTTTGTATCTCGAAATTACAAAAAAAAAAAAAAAAAAAAAAAAAAAAAAAAAAAAAAAAAAAACTGCTTATCAGTGCGTTACCAATGGCAATCAAGAACAAAAAGTATATGTACAAATAAATATTTTGTGGCTAAAACCTATGCATTGGGCACTATTTGTCTGCATAAATATCTCTTAATTACCTGCTTTTCTATAATAGTACTGAGGTTAGCATAATCGACCCACATGTTTCTGTTAATAAATAAGTAATGTATTACTATAATATTTAAATCATTAATTGGTATGAGCAGCGATTAAAATGACTAATTCAAAGGTTGACTTGTGTATTTGAAAAGTTAATTTCTTTTTTCTCCGCTGACCACTTTTATCTCTCTTTGCTTTTGTTCTTTTGCTAATTTCATTGGTTTTTCCTATTGACATTATACGTGGGCCTGCATGGTAGAGTTAAGTAGATTCCACTAGAGCCACCTGTGTTATTGTTTTGACTCGACAGCTAAGATCTCCTCTGTAATCCCCCCCACAACCCCAAACCCAAACCACCACCACACCAGTTTTGACTCGACAGCGACAATCTTCTCTCATCCCTCGCCCGCCTCCCTACTTCTGAAAGGTTAATGGGGTACGTTTTATGTGCGTGCAACATCTCGTTGGATGATTGTTACCTATTTTATTATATTGTATTGTTATTTTAAATATAATATTTATTTTAATTATTATTTATATTTTATTATATCGTATCGTTAAATCTGTCATTACGTAAAGATGAAAAGTGACACTTTATGTAACGACCAATTTGGTGTGATTGTGTCGATAGCTTATTTTTTTTCTCATCTTGTCTTTCTATATTATTAAACAATTCTATTTATTCTTTACTATTTTTTTATATAATAACTATACCTCTTACCTCATTTTTTTCTTTATAATATTACAATATTCTTCATATTGTTGGTCCATGACATTATAAAATAATGGCAAATACAATTTATCCAAATATTGTATACATCAAACGATACAATACGATACGATACATTATTTTTGAAAGGTAAAGAATTGATTTGACAATTCACTTTTGAATATCTTTGTTTGCAAAATCATTATTGATATTGCTATTGTTATTTTAGGATACACCCAGATATAAGAAGGAGAGTTGAATTGTGTCTAACCTGATTTTCGTGTTTTCAAAAAACCCGGTTCTTTGAACTATCCAAACAGATACAAACAGAAAAAATTACGAAAAATTAATCAACACAGAGATTTACGTAAAAAAACTTCTTACGCAAGGAAGTAAAAATCACGACCTACCCAATAGCGTTTTTCTTAAATCTCCACCAAATTTCAAAGAGTAGTTTTTAAGTTATAACTCTATAACCAAGGGGAGTAATCCTAATAGGCTAGCCCCTGCAACCAATTTAATTGTAGCAACCTCTTCCCAAACTAAACTTTAGTCTAGGAATCATACAAAAACAAAGTTTCAGCATAAACTCACTATTACACTTCTCAAAAAGAAAATAGGTTACAATTCAAAACATTTGACTTAACCTAACAACTAAAGAACTTGAGCAGCTTTATCTTCAGGAACTGGTTCCTCGGTTGATTAGCTTGAATCTTCAAAAGTATCTTTTTGTTATGATTGCTTGTAACGACCCGATCGATCGTTTTGAGCTTTAGTATTATGTTCGGTGGTTTGAGACTTTGAGTATCTTCATATTATGTTTATGACTTGCGTGTATGATCGGTTTTAATTTTTGAGTGATTCGAGATTGATTTAGAAGAATGACTCTCGATTTGGAAGCTTTAAGTTGGAAGGGTTAACCAAGGTTTGACTTTTGGATAACCGGATCCGGGATCGAGTTTATATGATTTTGATAGGTTCGTATGATAATTTTGGACTTGTGTGTATGTTCGGATTCGGTTTTTGAGGTTCCTAGAAGGATACGACACTATTTGTTGAACGTTGACAATTTGAAGAACTTAAGGGTTCATAAGTTTGACCAAGAATTGTCTTTAATGTTAGTGGACACCAATTGGTGTTCCGAGACTTTTGGATAGGTCTATATAGTTGAATTGAACTTGTGTGCATAATTTGAAAGTAATCTGAAGTGTTTAAGTGTGATTTCGACACTCTTTTGAAAGAATGAAGATTTAATAACTTAAGAGAAATTATATTCTGTTTGAGACTCGATTCTTTGTTGTGATGTTCATGTGGATGTTTTGAGCCTTTGGATAAGTTTGGATAATGTATTTGTACTTGTTGGGTATGATTGAATTGGGTTCCGAAGGGCTCGGTGTATTTTGCATTATTGGTTGAGAAACTAGTTAAGGATTTTGAGTTTGACCATGGTCAATTTCGGGTCAAGATGCCTCTTTTCGGTGTTTTGAGTGCGCGAACAGGTTCGTAGCATACTTTCTGATTGAAATGCATATATGGTTTGTGTCCGGGAGGTTCCGAATGAGTTTTAAGAGCTAAAACAAAGATTCTTTTGTTTCTGATTTTCTGGTGTAAATAATTACGAAAATGCTATTTTTGTCCGTTAAATTTTCAGATTTCTTTTAAAACTTCAAAACATCATATCTCCCTCATTTTAAAGCCAAATTTTGTGATTCAAAAGGCTATCTTGGGTGTAATCTCGTAATTATCATATTAGGCTTATCAAATAAGAGTTTCTTCATCTAGGATCTGATTCCAGCTATAACAGTTGCTTCATTATTTTACTTGTTTCGGAATTTAGTCATTTTTTCTCACATGGTTTTGGAGCTCGAATTTGGGTGATTTTGAAGGAATTTTCCAAATTTAGATTGGGCTAAGTATTTTTTTTACTCGGATTCGATTATATTACATGATTCTATCTTCGATTTTGGCATTTAATTTGATGAATCTAAAAGAGAAATTAGGGAGTTTTTGTCTAAACTTTCCTAAAGTGAATAATTGAGTTTTGAACATTGATTCGGAGTCGGATTTGAGTAAAATTAGTATGGTTGGACTTATAATTTAATGGATTGTCAGAATTTATGAGTTTTGTCGGGTTCCAAGGTGCGGCCCAAGTTGACTTTGAGTATTTGATTAAAGATTCAACCTTTATCGTTTGGGTTTGCTTCCTATAGTATTATTTGATGATTTTGCATTGCTTTTAGCTAGTTTTGAGCCGTTTGGAGGTCGATTTGACCGGAATGGTGCTTCTAACGTATTGATTTGGCTTGTTCGGGGTAAGTATCTTTCCTAACTTTGTTGGGGAAATTTTACCTATTAATTGATATTGTTTGCTACATGCGGAGGTGATGCATATATTAGGTGACGAACATATATGCATGTGTCAGGGTTAATCATGCTTGGGGGTAGATTATACGATTATTTGTTCCTTGTAGGATTAAGTGGCCTTCTTGTTTCGCGTTTTACTTGACTAGACTTCTATATTAATATGAATATGAAGTTAAATGCTAGAAACTATGATTTAATTTATTATAACTTGATTAAAGTTTGACGGATGTTTTGTGAAATTATTGATGTGCTAAATTTGGCCGTTATTATACTTAATCACAAATACATCGCTACGACCGTTATTCTTGAGAAATTTGATTATATACTTGAGTTGAAGATCATCTTTTTGAGATTGGTTGAGATACTTGAAAAATGAGATTCTTGAGGTTTGTTGACTTGTTATTGGCTTGAAATCTGTGATTTATGTTCATTTGGAATATTCATTTAATCACTCTCTTTGATGTTATTCATGCTTCCTACCTTGCTTGTTATTGATATACATGTGCTTGGTGAGGAAGAGTGTAAAGCATGAAGATTTATGTCGTGCCATTTCATATGCATTACCATGAGAGGAAGAGTGTATAGCACGTTGGGTGATGACGTCCATGTGAGTTAAGTACGAAGGGTGTTGTCATGCCATTTCATTTACATTACCATGTGAGGGTGAGAGTAAAAGCACGAAGGGTGATGTTGTGCCATTGTTTTTATATTATCATGTGTTCATGGCACGAAGGGTGTTTCCGTGCAGACAAAGACGAGGGACATGTATTATATTGTGATATTGTAAAGCCCCGACACTTTTTCGCTAAGTATTATGTTCTCGCTCAAGATCTAAGTTGCACACAAAGATGTGTAAAAAGTTATGAAAGTACAAAATACATAAATCTCATATTTAGAAGGTTGAATAGATGGTTATAAGAGAAGATGAGTAAATTGGAATTCACTGGAGTTGTTTAAGGGATGAAAATCACCTTAGTTGTACATGATCTAAATTTTAATGAGCATATATATCATTATGTAATGAACTGATATTTGAGCTATATATAAAAAGAAAGACCTAAAAGTTTAGTTTCTAATGCTTCAAATCATTTGTTATTTTGATACTATGATAAAACGTTATAGGCATTTTAATAACAATTGTCCTATTAGAAAAATGGGCCGCATTTTTGGGCGTCCAGGGGTGCGCCGAGTGCGAGTCAGAATGCCAAAATCATAAATAAGTTATTTGAGCGTCGTGGGTAGCGCTGGGCGCGGAAGGTGACGCCAAAGGCGTGAAATTGAAATAAAAGGGGGGAGGAGAGAGAAAATAGCCTCATTCTTTAAAGATTAAACCTCCCCTTTCTTCTTTAAGTCAACCAAGGGTTCTCATACTACCTAAGATGAGTTTTTAATACGATTAACGTTAGAATACTACTTCCAAATATTAATTTTAACAATATTACATCTCAAAAGTGCTAGATTGTCAACAAGAACAAGGTCCCTCCGCTAACCTAGGGTTTCATGATTCAAGGTAAGTTTCGTAACCGCTTTCAACCACAATTGTTAGAGAGGTTTATGGTTGATATTTGTTCCTAGAAACTATTTCAGAATCTTAGATTAACGATAAACCCTAGAAGGAGAGAAAAATCAAACCTAGAATTTCTATATTTTGGAAACTTTGGAACTTCTGGCATTGATTCTTAAATTAACTATGTATAGATTTGTTTGGTGAGTTGAACCCATTGGATTGGATCAAACGAAGGTATTCAACAGTAAGGAATCAAGGTGAGTAAAGACAATGTTTATACTAAAGTTGTCTTCTCACAAAGATCATACCATAAGTATTTGTTGGTCTGCAATGGAGAAATGGAGGAGAAATGTAAAAAATGGAGAATAAAGATAAATTATAAAGAAAATGAGGAAAAAATATAAATTTTTTTATAAAATAAGCGCTAATTAGCATTTGGACATTGTTATGTGGGTTATTTTGATGGCTTTTTCTAGCACTCACACGCTCTTTCATGAGTTATTACACATAATACGCCTAATAAGCAGCGGAGGTGTCATGACCCAAATTCTACTATAGGCCGTGATGACGCCCAACGTTACCGCTAGGCAAGCTAACAGTGAACTAACCACATGATTGTTTTTTTAACATTTTTGAAATAACTGATTTTTAACTTGGGCTTAAATAGGAAGTAAGAATTTAATAAACTAAGATATCAATAATTTTGAAAGCAAGTGACATAAGTAAATATCCAAAAATCATCATGTGTCTACTAGTAAAATTTCCAAGACCTGGTGTCACAAGTGTATAAGCTACTAGTAGAATATACAAAAGATTACTACACTGATGTCTCAAGTGGAACAAATAGAAAATAAAGCAAAAGAAAGACTTCGGCTGCTGCAAAACGGGCTCGGAAGGCAGCTCACCGCAGAGTCTCGTGGAATCAAGGATGTGCGCCGGACTGATATCCAGATGTACCTGCCTCATATCCTGCACATTTAATGCATAAGTGTAAATTGAGTACATAAACAATATGTACCCAGTAAGTATCCAATCTAACCTCGAAGAAGTAGTGATGAGGGGTCGACTCTAACACTTACTATGGACTAACAATAAAATAATGAAAATTTTAAATAAGCATGGTCTATGTAAATGAAACTATAAACTCAGTAATAAGAAACAACTAAACCATTTTTCTCTCCGATAATAATTTCCAAGTGATTTTCATCATTTAACAATTTAACCTCTTAATACAACAAAATAATATCAATTAAAAATTTGGCCCCAAGTATTTTTACGCACGAATTATGTCGAGGTCATCCAACATACAAATATATAAATTGTGCACTGCCGAGGTCAAACGGAACGAACCATAGATGTATCTATTCTATTACCGAGGCGTTCAGCCCACTCCACAAGAAGAGAAAATACTTTATAAACAACCGATTCAAAGATTATTAATAGGATAATATTCAAGGAAACATCAATTCTCATTAACGGTCAAGTAACCCGTCCAAAACTCTTTATCAAGTTCCGATATGACTTAAGCATTTAAATTAGCAAGTAGGGTGCAAATATCACAAGTATCACATGATTTGGGCCCTAAACTACTCAGACATAAGCATAATTTGTTGCTACTTACGAACTCTCGTCACCCTGTGCGTACGTAGACCCCACAAATAGAAGCACATATTAAATCAATTCACCTATGGGGTTAATTCCCTCTTACAAGGTTAAAAAAAAGACTTACCTTGTCTCAAAGCTTACTTTCCGGTCCACAATTATGCTCTAAACCCTCAATTCGTTGCCAAACGACTCGAAACTAGTCAAATGTTATATAAAATAGTCAATACATGTTCAAAAGTTTATATCCCAACTATTAAAGCGATTACCCAACCCCAATTGAAGAATTTCTAAAATTCACCCCCGGGCCTACGTGCCCGGATTCCGGAAATTTTCGAAGAAATTTGTTACACATAACCTCATGAACTCAAATATATGATTTTTACCCCATTCCATAATCATTTTCGTGGTTAAATCTCATTTTTATCAAAACCCTAGGTTTTCCTCAAAAATCCCATAAGTCCCACCATTTTCTATGTTAAATCTTATTATGCTTCATGTATTTAGCTAAAGAATCGATAGGTATCACTTACCTCTTGATGTTGATGGAAACCCTCTAAAAAATGCTCTCAAAATCGTCCAAGACCAAGTGAGAAATGAGGGAAATAAAGCTAAATCCCGCATTAAAAGTTGTTGCACAGGTCGCAGGTGTCGCATTTGCGACACCTTGTTCGCAAATGCGAAGTCACAAATGCGACAAAACAATCACAAATGTGAAGGCTGCCCACCTCTTCCATGGTCGCAAATGCGAAGAGGGGCAGCTCGCAAATGCGACAGGATCTTCGCAAATGTGAAACCCTCAGAGCCTTCCCAACTTTGCAAATGTGAATGGCTCTTCGTAGATGCGAGCTCGCAAATGCAATCAAAACTTTACATTTGCGAGACCTGCAACTGCAGCCTAAAAACCAGAAAAAAACTTAAGTCCTTCCACCCAACCGAACGTGACCAAAACTCACCCGAGCCCTCGGATCTCCACACAAAACGTCCACACAAATCTAAAAACATCATATGAACTTGCTCGCGCGATCGAAACACTGAAATAACATCTAAAATCATGAATCGGATGCCAAAACGCATGGATTAACTCATGAAACTCAAAAACTTCTAAAATACTTCCGCGAGTCTGATTCCTATCAAATCAACTTAGAATGACGCCAAATCTTACGAGCAAGTCATAAACGACATTACAGAATTATTCCCGATCTCGGAAACCCAATTGGACCTCGATAACACCAGAACCTACTCCAAACCAAATTTAAAGAACTTTAGAACCTTCAAAGAGCCAACTTTCACTATTAGGCGCCGAAATGCTCCCAGATCGTTTACGCCCAAGTCTAAAATCATCATACGAACCTATTGGAATCGTAAAATGTCGATTCCGAGGTCGTTTACTCAAAATGTTGATCGAAGTCAAACTTTGCCTTTTAAAGCCAAATCATGGAACCAAGTGTTCCGATTTCAACCCGAACCCTTCCAAATCCCGAACTGACTATCCCCGCAAGTCATAAAATAGTAAAAGCACATACGGGGAGTCTTCTTTAGGGGAATGGGGTTCTAAAAAGCAAAACTACCGGTTGGGTCGTTACATTCTCCACCTCTTAAACAAACGTTCGTCCTTGAACGGGTCTAGAATCATATCTGGAGTGCTGAATAAGTGTGGATATCTACTCTGCATTTCCTCGTCGGACTCTCAAGTCGCCTCCTCGACTGGTTGGCCCCTCTATTGAAATTTTACCGCGAAAATCCTCTTGGACCTCAACTGCGAACCTGCCTATCAACAATGGCAAGCTCCTCCTTATAAGCCCGACTCTCATCTAACTGAATCGTGTTGAAGTCTAACACATGGGTCTCCAAAGTCAATAATACATGCTCTGAGCATGTCCTCCAAGATCTGAACTGTCCGCTCCAACTGTCCGTCGATTTTTGGATGAAAAGATGTGTTGAGCTGTACATGGGTCCCCAACTCACTCTGTACTGCTCTCCAAAAATGCGAAGTGAACTGAGGGCATCTATCTGATATGATGGGAACAAGCACACCATGCAACTGAACTATCTCCTGAATATAAATCTGGGCCAACCTCTCTGAAGTATACGTGGTCACCGTCGAAATGAAGTGTGCCGACTTGGTCAACCTATCGACAATGACCCAAACTGCATCAAACTTCTGCAAGGTCAGTGGCAACCCAACTACGAAGTCCATAGTAATGCGCTCCCATTTCCACTCAGGTATAGTCATATGCTGGAGTACGCCACCTGGCCTCTAATGCTCATACTTAACATGCTAGCAATTTAGACACCTCGCAACATACTCAACTATGTCCTTCTTCATCCGCCGCCACTAATAATGCTGCCTCAGGTCACGATACATCTTCGTGGCACCTGTATGAATAGAATCCAAGAACTGTGTGCCTCCTCTAGAATCGTATCTCTCAAGCCATCAACATTAGGAACACATAGGCAACCCTGGAGTCGTAGAACACCATCCTCACCGATTGTAACCTCCTTGGCACCACCCTATAGTACCGTCTCCCAGAGAACCAACAAGTGCAGATCATCAAACTTACAAGCCTTGATCTGCTCTAATAGTGAAGACTGGGCAACGACGTATGCAAGAACTCGGTTGGGCCCTGAAATGTTCAACCTCACAAGTCTATTAGCCAAGGACTGAATGTCCAAAGCTAATGGCCTCTCCTCTTCTAAAATGAATGCCAAGCTACCCATACTCTATGCCTTTCTGCTCAAGGCATCCGCAACTACATTCACCTTGCCTGGATGATAAAGAATAGTAATATCATAGTCCTTTAGTAACTCAAGCCACCTGCGCTGCCTCAAATTGAGATCCATTTTCTTGAACAAATGATGCAAGCTGCGATGATCAGCGTAAACCTCACATGACACCCCCATAAAGATAATGCCTCCAGATCTTAAGAGCATAAACAATAACGACCAACTCCAAATCGTGTACAGGATAATTCTTCTCATGGGGCTTCAGTTGACGTGAAGCATATGCAATAACTCGCCCCTCCTACATTAATACACAACCAAAACCAACACGTAAAGCATAACAATACATAGATTACATCCCCGAACCGGAAGGAAACAGTAGAACCAGTGCCGTAGTCAAAGCTGTCTTGAGCTTCTGAAATCTCACCTCACAATCATCGGACCAACGGAATGGATCACCCTTCTGGTTCAATCTAGTAAAAGGTGTTGCAATAGATGAGAAGCACTCCACAAACCAACGATAATAACCTGGTAACCCCAAAAAGCTCCTGATCTCAGTTGTCGTAGTAGGACAAGGCCAACTCTTAACTGCCTCAATCTTCTTGGGATCTACCTTAATACCCTCACTTGATACAACATGCCCTAATAATGCAATAAAATCTATCCAAAATTCACACTTGGAGAACTTAGCATATAACTTCTGTTTCTGCAAGGTCTGCAACATCACTCTCAAATGATGCTCGTGCTCCTCCATGCTGGGAGTAGATCAAAATGTCATCAATGAAGACAATGATGAACGAATCAATATATGGGCTGAACACCCTGTTCATCAAATCCATAAACTCGATTTGGGGCATTAGTCAGATCGAAAGACATCACTAGATACTCATAATGGCCATACCTAGTCCGGAAAGCAGTCTTCGGGACATCCGAATCCCGAATCTTCAACTGATGGTACCCCGATCTCAAATCGATCTTAGTGAACACCCTGGCACCCTGCAACTGGTCAAACAAATCATCAATCTGTGGAAATGGGTACTTGTTCTTGATGGTAACTTTGTTCAACTAGCTGTAAGAAATGCACATCCGCATAGTCCTATCTTTCTTCTTCACAAATAACACTAGTGCACCCCAAGGTGATACACTCGGCCTGGCGAACACATTTTGCTAGCAAATCCCCAAGATGTTCCTTCAACTCCTTCAACTTTTTCGGATCCATACGGTACAATGGATAGATATAGACTAGGTACCTGGATCCAAATTAATGCAGAAATCGATATCACGATTTAGTGGCATGCTTAGAAGATCGGAAGGAAACACATCGGAGAACTCTCGAACTACGGGTACTGAATCAATCGACGGAGTCTCTGCGGTAGTATCCCGAACATAGGCTAGGTAAGCCAAATACCTTTTCGACCATGTGCCGAGCCTTCATAAAAGAGATGATCCGACTAGGTGTGCTGACAGACGAACCCTTCCACTCCAATCTAGAAAACTCTGGCATCGCCAAGGTAACAGTCTTGGCATGGAAATCTAAGATGGCGTGATATGAAGATAAACGGTCTATGCCCATGATGACCTCAAAGTTGGTCATATCAAGCAGCAGAAGATCCGCTTTAGTCTCAAAACAACAAAATGTAAAAATGCAGGACCGATAGACCCAATCTACAACAACAGAATTTCCCACCGGAGTGGACACATAAACATGATTACCCAAGAACTCACGAGGAACATCCACAAAATGAGAAAAAAGGGATGACATATGAATATATAGACCCTAGATCAAATAGTATCGAAGCATCCCTACCACAGATAGAAATAATACCTGTGATCATGACATCTGAGGCCACTGCATCTGGTCTGGCCGGGAAAGAATATAATCTAGCTGGAGTGCCACCTGCCTGGCCTCCACCTCTAGGACGACCCCTACAGACCTGCTGGTGCTATAATCATAGGCTGAGAACCCCGCTGCACTGCCTTGCCCCGAAGCTTGGGGTAGAACCTCCGCACGTGGCTAAAATCTCCGCACTCGAAACAACCTCTCGGTACGAAGGGTTGCTGACCTGAAGTCTGACCCTGATGTCCTGTATACCCATTGGAGGAACCCTGAATAGCTGGTGGGCGATAGGAACTCTCTGTCATGGCGTTGAAATAAGGTCGAACTAGAGCACCTAGAGGAGGCGACGATGCTAGATTTGTGGGCCTGCTAGGCTGACCCCTCCTGAACTGACCTCTGCTCCCAGATGGAGCACCACTGAACCCTCCAGAATAACAAAAATGCTTGACCTGCAGCATCTTCTCTCGGCCCCACTGATGATAACCCTCAATCCTCCGAGCTATCTCCATAACCAGCTGGTAAGAAGTCCCCAACTCAACCTCTCGATCCATAGTGGCTTGAATACCGGGGTGCAACCCCGCAACAAACCTCCGTACTCTCTCCGCCTCAGTAGGAAGTATCATAAGTTCATGGCGAGACAACTTAGAGAATCTCGCCTCGTAATCGATCACTAACATCTAACCCTGCTGGAGCTGTTCAAACTGAAACTCCAACTCTTCCCTCTGGGAGGGTGGAATATACCTATCCAAGAAAAGGTGTGTAAAATGATCCCAAGTCAAGGGAGGAAAACCTGCTGGCCTACCAAGAAAATGAGACTGCCACCATCTACGAGCCCTTCCCTCTAGTTGGAAAGTAGTGAAATCCACCCCGTGGGTATCTAATATCCTCATGATGTGTAGTTTGTCCCTGCACCGATAAATGAAGTCCTAGGGATTCTCAATTCACTCACCCCCGAAGACAGGAGAGTCTAGCCTAGTCCATCTGTCCAATATCTTCTGTGGCTTGACGGTCGCAGCTGGTCTGGGCTCGGGTACGGCTGCTGCCACTGGCTGGGCTCCACCCATGGATAATGTGTCTGGGGTCTGATATACAGCAACTGCATGCCTAGGAGCCAGAGCAGTAGGGGTATGTGCTCCCCCTCTAGCCTGAGATGTGGCTGGGTTTGTTGGAAATAAACCAGCTTGGGTCGTAGTATCCATGAATCGTAGCATACGAATCATGATCTTCTAGAAGCCCGATGCTGACATGAAATCTACAGGGGCTGGCTCTAGTGCAAGCACCTCGCTCTACTTCTCAATAACGGGATCGTCTACTAGATCCGCTGGTGGCATGGCTGTAACTATGGGACGTCCTCGTCCCCTACCTCGGGCCGAAGCTCTCCACTGGCTTCTGCCTCGCCTCTAGCAACATGGGGAGCAGCTCCTCCCGGGTCCGGAACATCCCCCGTACGCATTTCACCATCTGTGAGAGAATAAGAGAAATACACTTAGTATAATATCAACTGCACGATAGGAGATGAAGAAAGAGTAGTTTCCTAACACCCTATAGCCTCTCGAAGATAAGTACGGACGTCTCCGCACCGATTCGCAAGACTCTATTAGGCCTGCTCATAACTTGTGAGACCTACGTGAACCTAGTGCTCTGATATCATGTTGCGACGACCCAAATTTTACTATAGACCATGATGGCGCCCAACATTGTCGCTAGGCAAGCCAACAGTGAACTAACCACATGATAGTTTCTTTTAACATTTTAGAAATAACTGCTTTTTAACTTGTGCATAAATAAGAAGTAAGAATTAATAAAATGAGAGATCAATACTTTTGAAATCAAGTGAGATAAGTAAATATCCAAAACTCATCACGTGTCTACTAGTAAAATTTCCAAGACCTGGTATCACAAGTGTATGAACTACTAGTAGAATATACAAAAGACTACTGTGTGAAGTGGAATAAACAGAAAATAAAGAAAAATAAAAACTTTGGCTGCTGCAGAACAAGCTCGGAAGGTAGCTCACCGCAGAGTCTCGTGGAATAAAGGATACGCACTGGACTGATATCCAGATGCACTGCCTCAGATCCTGCACATTTAGTGCAGAAGTGTAGTGTGAGTTCTTAAACAACATGTACCCAGTAAGTATCAGTCTAGCCTCGAAGAAGTAGTGACGAGGGGTCGACTCTGACACTTACAATGGGCTAACAATAAAATAATGAAAATTTTAAATAAGCATGGGCTATGTAAATGAAACTATAAACTCGGTAACAAGAAACAACTAAACCATTTTTCTCTCCGATAATAATTTCCAAGTAAATTTCCATCATTTAACAATTTAACCTCTTAATACAACGAAATAATATCAATTAAAAATTTGGCTCCAAGTATTTTTGCACACGAATTATGTTGAGGTCGTACGGTCCGATCCAACATACAAATATATAAATTGTGCACTGTTGAGGGTCGAATGACATGAACCATAGATGCATCTATCCTATTACCGGTATTCGACCTGCTCCACAAGAAGAGAAAATACTTTATAAATAACCGATTCAAAGATTATTAAGAGGCTAATATTCAAGGAAATATCAATTCTCATTAACGGTCAAGTAACCCGTCCAAAACTGAAGTAAATGAAATTTGACCTTTTACAATTTCTTTATCAAGTTCCGATATGATTTAAGCATTTAAATTAGCAAGTAGGACGCAAATATCATAAGTATCACATGATTTAGGCCCTAAACTATAGACATAAGCATAATTTCTAGCTACTTACGGACTCTCGTCCCCTCGTGCGTACGTAACCCCCACAAATAGAATCAAATATTAAATCAATTCACCTATGGGGTTAATTCCCTCTTACAAGGTTAGAAAAGAGACTTACCTCGTCTAAAAGCTTACTTTTCGGTCCACAATTGTGCTCTAAACCATCAATTTGGTGTCAAACGACTCGAAACTAGTCAAATGTTATATAAAATAGTCAATACATGTTCAAAAGTTTATATCCCAACTATTAAAGTGATTAACCAACCCCAATTGAAGAATTTCTAAAATTCACCCACGGGCCCGGATTCCGAAAATTTTCGAAGAAAGTTGTTACCCATAACCTCATGAACTCAAATATATGATTTTCACCCCATTCCATAATTATTTTCATGATTAAATCCCATTTTTATCAAACCCTAGGTTTCCCTCAAAAATCCCATAAATCCCACCATTTTCTATGTTAAATCTTCTTATGCTTCATGTATTTAGCTAAAGAATCGATAGGGATCACTTACCTCTTGATATTGATGGAACCCCTCTCAAAAATTCTCTCAAAATCGTCCAAGACCAAGTGGAAAATGAGGGAAATAAAGCTAAGTCTCGCATTAAAAGTTGTTGCACAGGTCGAAGGTGTCGCATTTGCGACACCTTGTTCGCAAATGCGACAAAACAATCATAAATGCGAAGGCTGCCCACCTCTTCCATGGTCGCAAATGTGACCAAAAACTTCGCAGATGCGAAGAGGGGCAGCTCTCAAATATGACATGATCTTCCCAATGCGAAACCCCCAGAGCCTTCCCAACTTCGCAAATGCGAGCTTGAAAATGTGATCAAAGATTTGCATTTGCGAGACCTGCAACTCCAGCCCAAAAACTAGAAAAAATTGAAGTCCTTCCACCCCTCCGAACGCATTCGAAACTCGTCCGAGCCCTCGGGGCTCCACATCAAACGTCCATACAAGTATAAAGGCATCATACGTACTCTCGCGCAATCGAAATACCCTAAAATCATGAATTGGACGCAAAAACGCATGGTTTAACTCATGAAACTCAAAAACTTCTAAAATACTTCCGCGAGTCCGATTCCTATCAAATGAAATTGAAATGACCCCAAATTTTGCGTGCAAGTAATAAATAACATTACAAAATTAATACCGGTATTCAAAATCCCAATTGGACCTCGATAACACTAGAACCTACTCCAAAGAAAATTTAAAGAACTTTAGAACCTTCAAAGAGCCAACTTTCACTATTAGGCGCTGAAACGCTCCCGGGTTGTCCAAAACCTGATCTGAACGTACGCCCAAGTCCGAAATAATCATGCGAACCTTTGGAACCGTCAAATCCCGATTCCGAGGTCGTTTACTCAAAAAATTGACCGAAGTCAAACTTAGCCTTTTAAAGCCAAACCATGGAACCAAGTGTTCTGATTTCAACTCGAACCCTTCTAAATCCCGAACTGACCATCCCCGCAAGTCATAAAACAGTAAAAGCACATACGCTGAGTCTTATTTAGGTGAACGGGGTTCTAAAAAGCAAAACGACTGGTTGGGTCGTTACATGAGGGATTTTAATACAAATGAGTTATAGTTTAGGGAAATTTTTGGGGACATGCGATAGTTTAGGTAGGAAAATGGCAATACGGTGATAGTTTAGGCAAGTTTTACGGTATTTACTCATTTTTTTCTGAGGGGAAAATGACTTCCCACTTGGATTTGACCAAAGTACAACCATATATAAACGAGTTAATGCCCTAAAACCCCTTTAAACTATTATATTTTTATTAGTTTCCTACTTAAACTATTTTGTGTCCCCAAAACTCCCTGAACTATATTTCCCTTCATATTTAAACCCCCTCGTTACTTACATGACATAACATGTGTAATAACTCGCTTGGGAGCTCGTGACAAGTGAAAAAAGCCATCAAAATAGCCCGCCTGACAGTGTGTAATGGCTAATTATCCAAACCCTCTTTGAACTTTATCTTTTTATAAATACTTTCCTTATTTTCTTTATATCCACCTTTCTTCTTCATTTTCTAACCGTTCTTCCTTATTTTTTCACCTTCTTTTTCATCTTTTTTTTATCTTTAAAATTTTTCTCCCTATCTTGTTTTCTCTAAAATGATTTATTATCTTTTTTGTTTTAGTCTTCTTTCATGTCTTATACATGTAGAAAGAACACCCATATAAATCTTCTTATCAAATTCATTACCTTGTAGATAATAAAGTTAAATCTCTTGAATCTTGTTTGTGTAATCCAAAATTAGAGAATGTAATTCTTGGCCGATTGGTTTATTATTTGCGAAATTTTATTTTGTGTAATCTTGTTTATGTAATATAAGACGATTTTTAATAAATGCAATACTATATGCCTTCATTTTTTTTTATTGTGCTGCAAAGTGAATATAAATAAGGAATTATTTAACTTGAGCCTAGCATAAAATACAATCACAATTAAACCTAAAATTAACATGTTACATTAGATAATATTTTAGCTAAAACTCCTAGAATTAATCAGTCATCCAAGAGTAATACATCATGAATATACTAAAAAAACTTAGTATAAACCATAAGTTAATATAGTTAGACATACCTCTAAGAATTAAATATGCGATTTTAATATATAGGACAATATACTTCAGGAGGTTTTGGGGATACCACATAGTTTAAGTATGTAACTGACAAAAAAGTTATAGCTGAGTTAAATAGCCACGTGTAGCGCCACATGACACGTTATTTTAGATGATTAGGAGCGTGTACTAGACGCACCTCTAAGAATATAACGAGGAAGTTTTAATATGAAGGGAAATATAGTTAAGGGGGATTTTGGGGAAATCGAATAGTTTAAGTAGTAAACTAACGAAAACGTACTAGTTTAGGGTGGTTTGGGGTATTAACTCAATATAAAAAGACAATTGATAAATATGTAGGGGCATAAATGTGATTTCACATTTTGGATGAGACCACCATCAACCAGGCACTTTTGCTGCAGAAAATTTCCACTATTCTTTGGCTCAACATATTGAATATTTAGTTCTAACTTAAGCATTCTGAGAATCTCAACTTTCTGGGTAATCCTTCATGCCTCATTTGATATTTTAATCGCTACCAAATGATTTCAGGTAATTTTAAATTTCCTTTTTATAATTTCATATACTTTATCACAAACTTGCTATTTGCTCTCTTCCATTTCGAAGATTTAAGTAATGTATCGAGATTTTTCTGCTGCAACTTTTAGTGATAGTAGCTGTGACAACATTTCAGTGCGGAAAATGTCCTGATCCCTTGCTTAGAAGAATGTGTCAAGTGCGTAGAATGATACATTTTAAGCTAGGATTTCAAGTTTCTGGGTTCAGAATACTAAGCATTTTAAGTTACTGGTTTTCTAAATTATTAAAAATGTAAATAATCAATGAATTGTTCAAGACAAATAAAGAGTTTGAATCAAAGCTACTCGATTCGCCGAACCCGTAGCCAGAACACTGGCTCCGCTCTGTTCATTGTTAATCACTGCATAATGTACTTGTATCTGGTCCATGTCATACAGGACCATAATGTAAGTAATGCCTTTGTATATTAACACGAAATGACTTAAAGCACAAAAATTGGATTTATGTTCTTGTTGTATGCACAGAGATCAATAGTTTGTCATGAGTGTCTTTATCCTTACAAAGCTCAGTGTATATAACTGTGATGCATTCACTTTTTTCCTGCTACTGTAAGCTGGTAGTAAATTCCGGTAAACTCAAAGAAGTTCAGTACAAACAGTTCTAAGGTGATCCTGAAATGTAGGTCGAATAAGTTCTTTGGAACGAGCTTTCCACACAAGTTTGATTCTTGGGAGCACACAAATCATATTTGCAAATCATTCAAAGTGCAATTAGAGCTGACTATGTTAATTCATTTAACAATGTTTGTGGGACTAAACAATAGGCATAACAGTCCATACTCCTTTTATAAACTGATTCTTGGAAGAAACATATTGATATTATTGGGATGTGAAGCAAAACTGTTTACTCACTGGTTGGTGTATTGCACAGTAGCATGATCTCCATAACTTTGAAGATAGACAAGAATTGATTACAGAAAAGAATCTCCCCAAACAAATTGCAATTGTAGTCTGAAGTGTGGACTGCGGATGATAAACCCCTTGCTCAAGCTCTTAAATCCTATAAATGTCTCTTTTATTGATTTAGGCATCATTCCTTTGCCCATATAATCCCTTTCCTTGTAATACTGCAGGTTTATTCAGCACAATAAGTGATATGGATCTAAATGCTACTATTCCTACTTGCCAGCAGGTTTCAGTTCTGCCATATGCACGAGACCTATTGTCTCCTTTTCAAACACCATAAGAGGAGTGCACAACCATGGAAGAGTTGCATGTTTGGCCACCTCCATGTCATCTACCTCCATGACTGCGGCAAGAGTATGTCCAATATTTCACTGTTTTCGTATCCCATGTTCTCATTTTCCTCTCTGTTTCTGTTGAACATCTCCTGTTCTAGGTTCTTTGTTTTTAACACGAGAACAATTTTAAGGTATTGCCTAGTGTTGTTCACAGCACTTCTTACATCCAATTTGGATTTGCTCAGGATGCTGAGAATGAACTGGAAAGCCAAAAATACGAATTGCTTAAAATCATCCAAGATACTCAACGAGGCCTGGTGACAACTGCTGATCAACGATCCATCATTGAGGAAGCTATGGTCTGCTGCTTGTGCTTAAAATAAAGTTCCACTTTATCCTAGTGTATTGACTAGATTTGAGATATCATCAGGTAGTGGTTGAAAGTTTTGATGCTGGCAAAGAAATTGACTTGAGTAAGTTGGACGGAACATGGCGGTTGCAGTATACATCTGCATCGGACGTGGTCATTCTTTTTGAATCTGCTGCTAGGCTTCCATTCTTTCAGGTTCAATTTGGTGCATACTAGATTAATAATCAACTTCTAATGCAGTTGTAGGTTAACTGAACAATATCGTATGCAAATTGACCACCTATTTTAGTAGTTCAAATAAACTTCTAATCAGTAATGAGGTCTGACTTTTCAATTCACAGATCTTATGAACTTCGAAAAGAAAAACAGCTTTATTTCCTCAAACCTTTCTTGACTATTTTCATTCATGTGTTACTGAAATCAAATATTTGTAGTATATTTTATCATATGTCTGTACCACTACCATCTAATAATATTACAACATGAACAAGAAACAAAGAGAACAAAATACTCTATTTTCTTTTCAATGAAAAGTCTAAAGTTCCTCAACCTGCAGTGCATGCCAGATTTATCAACTCCTATCATTGTATTTACTAGTTACATGCATACTCCACTGAACCGATCTTTCTGGGTTATGTAATAGGTGGGTCAAATTTTCCAGAAATTTGAGTGCAAGAGTGAATCCCGTGGAGGACTAGTACGCAATGTCATCAAATGGAGTGTTCCACGCTTATTAGAGGTGCAATACTGCCTTCTTACCCATTACTTGCTTGCTGGTGTAAAGTTCTTTTTTTAATTGCTTTCTCTCAAAATATTTTAACTGTAGGATTATAAACAGAAATAATCCTACTTGGTATGAGATTCCAGCATCGTTAATTGATATATATTATAAACAGATATAGACATTTGGACACACCTTTTCAGAGTGGCAACTTCAGTATAGTAGAACTGATGTTAACTCAAGATTTTCTCAGCTCCTATGCTAATTTTTCCAGCTCTTCATTACTGCCCACCTCTCTTTTCATGATACCCTATCCTACAGTAATTCTTCAGGTGCTTCAGAATAGTTATACCTGTACAAAAGCCTTATGCTCGAGTTCAGAGTTATGCATTGTGCTTCTCCTTGTTGAATTTTGACAGCATCATTTACTTTTATAAACTTCAACTCTATGAGCATAAAACAACTAGCAATGAGGTCCTTGCTGAAGCATGGAAGATTGGAAGGGAATTTGACAAAATAGTACGAAGGATTAGGGTAGAAGGTTAGTAGGTAGTTGAAAGTTTCTTCATATTCTTTGATCTATATTACGTCGTGTTGTGTAGTTCGCCTCAATTATTGTATTTCCTTGTTGTTACTATTTGGTTTACTACTTATTCTTTTCTCCCTCTTTTTCTTCTCTCTCCCTTTTCTTTCTTTTTCTCCCTCTTTTTCTTCTCTGAGCCGAGAGTCTATTAGAAATAGCCTCTCTACCTTCACTAGGTAGGGATAAGGTCTACGTACACACTACCCTCTCAGACCGCACCTGTGGGAATATACTGGGTTTGTTATTGACGTTGTTGTTGTCACCGCCTCTATTACCCTTCTGTTCTGCTTATTCTCTACTTTTTCTTATAAGGATTCTGCTTATTCCAAATCTAGTTATCTTATTTTACGAGTGTAACTTCTGTGTTTCATGAAATCCTATCTGCATGGACTATTGTATCCCATAAAAAAGAGCAGAGTGCCTTTGATTTCCTATAGTGCTTTCACTTCTAAGTGTTGAAATCAGAACTACCTGAATTAAGCTTCAAAGTGTCGCATTTCTAACCTTTAAAACCTTCAAAGTTCTGGTTGATACCAAAGTTTGTAAGAAATTCTTCAAAAGAATATATGCCATAGTCTATGTCTCTCTCCTGGAATGTACAGGTAGCTTAATGAATACTGACTGTCTTACAATCCATTTTGGAACGGAGTGATGTATTTACTCTTCTTGTTTGTCATTTTATCTTTGTGATAGTTTGTAAAACTGTTCAACTTATGATCTTTAATATACACTAGAAGAATGAAAGATTGACAGGAGTAATAGAGAGAGAGAGGAAAGGGTAGATTACATACTAAGAAGGAAAAGGATAAGGCATGTTTAATTCAAATGATTTGATAATGATCTTCTTATACCTACAGGAGAATGAAGGTGCTACTCTGATAGTTTCTGCCAGATTTTCTTGCGTTTCAGCTCGTAACATTTACCTCAAGTTTGAGGAGGTAATTTTACTCAAGTATACTATTTATCTTGGCTTTTTATGGCTGTGTCCTCATCCTTCTCCTTAAAATATTCTACCTAATCATTGGTTCCAGTGCTCGAGCAGAAGTCCATGTCGTGTCCTTCTGAAGTAATGTTTTGGGACTCCATATATTGCAGGCCATGTCTAGGTAATAGGCATCAATGGCTTCTCTGCAAATTTGTCGGGCTTTTATGTCCTGTCTTGTGCTTCGGTCTCCTTAGTAGTTAAATTAACTATTTTGTGCTGCTTTACTTTTACTTAGTTTCTGATGCTTTCTGATTGGAAAGATGAATTTTGTTTTTAAAATTCTACATGGATAATGATTATCAAATTCTGTCCTGTGTCTATGCGAGTGTTCTTTGCCTCTTCTGCTTTTTTCCCCTTTAAACTGTGTTTTTCAGAAAACTTATCATCCTCCTCAAGTTGACATGATCAGTAACATATGAAGTTAAGAAGTCTTCCAGTTGTACTCTAAGAGAAGCTAATGTTAGAAATACTGTCCTTTAGTGATGAGAAAGTAGATACATGATCAAATATTGAGAATCCGGAGTCAACACTGTCCAGTACTGGTTTTGAAAGTAAAACACACTCATGATCCACAACTCATATTCTGTTCAACCTGTTGCACTAAAGTTGTCTGGGTTAGATTTAGTCATACATCTTCATCTGAGCTGAGATAGAAATTCTATAACAGGGTGGTTATGTCTTCTACATCTTTTACTAGTTCCTGATAGTCAAATTGAACTTCCACAGGCCAAAGTGAACTAGTCTATTTACCTGACTGTTCAAAGAGTCGAATGGTATCTGCATCATTATGATAATGTGCCAAAGACGCACTTCATCTTCATGTGTTATCTTCTTTTTTAGGTTCTGCATTCAGTGTTCACTGATTCCTCAAAAGTTGCGTTGACATACAGATGACCTGAAGCTTGATGAGATAGCGATTAAACCTGGAAAACATACTTTGTTATAGATGTCACCTACTTGATAACTTGAATATTGATGTTCTCGGCGTTGGAAGCCCGACGCCTACTTTAAGTATCTTCTTTAGTATCAGGCATGTATTTTTCTTCTTCTTTTGCAGATAGGTCTTCAAAATATTAACATCAGTGAAGATCTGCAAGCGGTAATAGCTCCAGCAATTCTGCCAAGGTCATTTTTAAGTTTACAGGTACTTGTGCAGTGGTGTTGAGATATTCTTTAATTTTCTGTATATTTACGCAATAGGTGTGTAGAATCATTTTAAGCCCCTCGTCCCTCATGGAGGGTCGAGGTACAATTAAAGGAATAAAACAAAAGAGACTTAGTTCGTGATCTAGTAGATTAAAACAAAGCGCAGCAAGCTTTTGTGACTGGAAAAATACACATCTCTAGTTCATGTAAATATATGTCCAAAATGATTTTTCTTGGTTTGCAGATACTGCAGTTTATTCGGAGTTTCAAAGCTCAAGTTCCAGTTACAAGCCCAGAGAGGTATTAGCTTGATGTAAACATAATCATAGTTGAGTTTTTACTGGTGTGTCTAACAGAGGCGGAGCTAGAATTTAAAGCTTGTGGGTTCGAGATTCTAATTCGTTTATGTTACTGGGTTCTAAATTAACAATTTATACATATTCAATGAAGTTTTAAGACAAATACATGGTTTAGACCAAAGTTACTGGGTTCGGCCGAACCCGCAAACTCTATACTAGCTCCGCTCCTGGTGTCTATTGTATTCACATGAATATGTACCATGTGCAGGCGATCTGTAGGGGGCCTATATTACCTTTCTTATCTTGATAACAATATGCTCTTAGGCCGCGCTGTTGGAGGTGGTGGAGTATTTGTATTCACTAGAGCACAAGCTCTTACCTTCTAACCAGCCAGTTCAGATGCAAATAATTGCCATTTGTGAGAATGTGGTCAATCCTGTTCGCCTTTGTAATATGATATACCAGTTTCTGTGCAGCCATAGGAGCAAACATAACTAGTCCTATTGTTTTAAGGACTATACATGTAAATTTTAAGGCCACGGAATTGCAGATTTATGTGAATGTATACATGTAAATTGATTGTGGATGAGCTTTAAAAGAATATGTGCAATGTTGTCAGTGACCTTAATCCGGACACGGCTGGCACTAATGGATTCATTCTATTAAAATAAAAATGAACCATCTCAATTTATTCTTAAATGTAGTGTTATAGTATCACATTCACTTTAACTATTTTTAATTTATAAACCAGAAAGTAAGTGTTTACAACATGCTATATCTTTGGATCTTTTGAAATACTTATCTAATATGAAGCTTTGCACCATATTTACAAAGACTAAAATTTAATTTCAATTTATGTTCAGTATAGAATTGTATAAAGTCTTTTCCATATAAAAAATAATTTAGAAAATTTGAATAAAACTGAGTAAATACATTTACCATATCAATTTGTTATTGAGGAATACCAATCTTGAATTTAAGATTACAAAATTAGACAAACATATGAAATGTCCGTTCAAATAACAGACATAAAATATTCAATTCACCAATGTTATAAAATAAAGACGGTAAAGTAAATAAACCGAAGACAAGTATAGAGAGAGATATATTATTCAACTTCAAACTGATGTACATAATAAACTGAAAACTCCTCTATTTATAGAAGAAAGGAAGTTGTTGTGTAAGCTACTACTGCAAGCTGCTGTCTAAGCTGCTTGTAAGTTACTTGTAAGCTGCTACCGTACCAGATATAGATAATCTTCTACTGGGTTAATATTTATTCATAAAGGAGTACCAAAATGATAAGCTTCTTCAGGAGGCTTATTTCCAATAAAGTAACTTCTGGCTTTTCGATCATAAACCAATTGTGAAGGGAGGACTTATCATATTTTGTTGGTCTGATGCATACAAGTGTTGCTATATGCAATTTAGAAAATCTTAGACCAACATATGAGGTTTTGTTCTCATACGCAATACATTAGTCATTAATAGGAGGTATTCAATACTAAACTAGCTTGGATATAAACCAACATCATCAAGATGAACTATCTTGATTTCATGATCTGAAAATTATACTCTTAATTGAGAAATGTAATTTAAAATTCAAAACTGCAGGTTGACAATAAACACACATGTAACCATCTCATATATGCATCTATAAGTAGTTCACATGATAGGTGAATGTGCCCATATTCACCTTTTATATATTCTAGAATTCAGGAATTTTAGTCCCAACTTTAGCTGGTATAATCAATTTATTATGAGAACAAGCAACACAAGAGAATTCTTGAAGAATCTTCTAGTTCTTCAGTATATACTTATCAGAATTCTCAAATAGCTCATTTAAAAATGGCAAATGAAAACAAGTTTATCATGGAAGGTGTTATCTCTTAGTAAACTTCTGATTTACTATGGCATAAACTTTTAGTTTACTATGGCTACTTTTGTATCAGCGAATTTCTGATTTACCGTAGTTACTTTTGCCTCAGTAAAACTTCTGATTTACTGTGACTGCTTTTTGCATTAGTAAACTTCTGGTTTACTATGATACATAAAATAATACAAATTGAAGAATAAGGTGGGTCACTTCTCTCTCTATCTCTCTCTCTCTCTCTCTCTCTCACACACACACACACACACACACACACACACACACACACATATATATTATTTTACACCTTATAATTGTGGAAACATGAAGATTTTCAATCTTTCAATCATTTGTAGTCTCAATATGATTGCTATTTGTATTAGTACTACAACATATGTTTTGACCATAATCATATAATAATGAATGACATATTTGTATATAAGCTCTTCAAGAGCCTTCGTTTATTATCCATAATCTAATATTTATCAGACACTACTGGTGTCATGTGTCTTCTAGAGAAACAGTTAGCTCTTCAGGAGTTGTTGATATATTTTGTACTATCAATATTGTTCAGACACTCCTGGTGAAAATCATAACCAAATAAAGAATATAAAATAATTGCTTAAGCACAAGAAAACGTCTCCTCGTAATATCTTCCTACTTCAGGAGAAAATTTTAATTGTGTTACTTCTTCAGGAGAAAGTTTAAAATACAAAATATTGAGTATATATTCGCTCTTTTGGAGGTGAATCGTAATATATTTAGATAAAAAATGCGCTCATATTTACGAGCTTTATTAATATTCTCACATTCACTTCAGGGAAGGGATTGATATTTAGCAAAAGTTCTCATCCTTCTAGAACGGAACATAATTATCTGAACGTGCATTAATCACACCAAATTGTGTGATGGTTTAGAACCTCTTTTAAGATAATGCTATTTCAGGAACAAATCGAGGCATCAAGTAATATAGAAATTTTTTCTCTAACTTATCTTCAATTGTAATCACTTCTGGTGGTCATGGGCATATACCACTTCTGGTGGTTAACAAAATTTAGCTACACTGAAATATACGAAACATAACCACTTCTGGTGGTTGTATATTTCTTGCGAACTCTAGTGGAGTTTAAGTTGATCTAACAATGTTATCCACTTTGTAATTCCTTATTAAGATAATTAGGATAAAAATAAATACCAGAATATGTACTATATACGTAGCATATAATCAAGCAAGCGATGATAAAGATATTAAACAAAAAATAAGCAAAAAACTCAAATTACTTTACACAAATTTGGCCACTCCAGACGTAAGTGATATTCACATCACTACCGTCGAGAAGAAAAGCTCACCACCTCAAAGATACAATCTGCCCTATAATGCTTGGAATGAACAATATCTAACCACGAACATACGAGCGACTCCTTACATTGGAGATGAACACTCAAATAGAAAGTCAATTCGAAGTAAGTGATCAAAATGGCAGAGTCTCGTGCTGATAACGTATTATAAATAAAGACTGTAAAGTAAATAAACCGAAGACAAGTATAGAGAAAGAGAGAGAGTGATATATTGCTCAACTTCAAACTGTTGTACATAATAAACTGAAAACTCCTCAATTTATAGAAGAAAGGAAGCTGGCGTGTAAGCTACTACTAGGGCTGCTTATCGGGCGGATTGGGCGGTTATATACTCTTAACGGTTTGGCTTATCGGTT
>ML419722.1:78893-105549 GCA_005239525.1 Nicotiana knightiana | reverse complement strand
AAAATGAGAGAGTCTTATTGGTGAAAACCTTCACAGGCACTATAAGGCGATAGTGAGTTGAGAAAAAGACAAATGAGAGAGGTCAATTGGTGAAAACCCACAAAGGGCATCGTTGATCGGTTTAGTCCTTCATATATCCCGGCACAAGCATGGTTAAGACAAAGAACTCAGTTTAAAAGTGAAGTTTACAATGGATTTTGAGAATTAGACGGTTTAGACGGATCGGGCACCCAGTCCAAAGTGCATGTCCTGTTAATTGAAGTCAGCATATTTCTCCAGATAAGTACTTTTTTTTTCTTCTCTGAAAGGTATACTTCTTGATTAAGTTACCTATTGGTTTACCTTCTTGTTTTCTATTGTACAATTCTTTTTGAATCCCTTTCAGTCTAATTTCATCAAAGCAAAGCAAAGAAAAGGCCGCAAAATTGGTTACAGTTTTCCTGTTATGTGAAGCTAAACTTTCTGGGCATGAACATTATGGGCAAAGGCATAAAACCATCTTTGAGCTTCCCTGACGAGCAAAAGTCTTGAAGGACTGAACAATGTGTCAAGGGTCAACAAAAGTTACTCAGATAAAAGTTCTTTTGGGGTTAAGGTTGTTTTCACCATAAGCACAAATGGTGATAGGCGCAAAAGAGTAAGGTTTTGATGTTGAGAAAGAAGATCTTCAAAAAGGAAAGCCAGAATCTTCCGAATTTTGTACAATCATCGACAGAGTCAATTTTTCTAACAAGTATAATGGACGCAAAGTCAAGTTGTTGAAGAAATCAAGGCCACAAACTGCCCACCATTTTAAAACTGACGAATCTTTCTTTGTTCTGAATAGGAACAGAACTATTTTAGGAAACAGTTCATGGAAGAACGAACATCACCAAGTGAAGTTCTCAAATCCTTGATTTCCTTCTAATATACATGTAATCATGTTATATTTAGTTTCATTACTGGGAATACCATATCTTCACCTCAGGGTACTACATCCCCTGGTTGTAATTCTCATTGCTAACATAGGGTACGACATTCCTTAGTAGCATCTCAGAGAGCCACGAGCCTCATCTTATTTCTAACAAAGGGTGCTACACCCCCTGGTTGTATTTCTCGTTGCTAATATAGGGTACGACATTCCCTAGTAGCATCATATAGTGCCACGAGCCTCATCTTATCATTAACACAGGGTACTACATCCCCTGGTTGCCTTCATTCTTGTTAACACCGGGTACAACATCCCCTATTNAAAGATAGTTTAACGTGTTTTTCAATAACTCACAAAAATTTCCTAGTGCAAACTGGGGCAGAAATTTTTGTTCGTTTTGTTTGTTTGTGATAGCTTGTAGGTTTTTCTGCAAAGCACGGATTGGATGTGCAAAATAAGATTCCAGCTCTTGCCGGAGAAAATGGAATGATGATCCCAATACCAGCCGCGACCAGTTTTGACTTAATGCATGCGGAAAATATGGTCAAGATCCATCCTTCCATCCCCTGATCAAGAAAGAAACAAGCCTGTGAGAGNAGAAGCAAGTCAAGAATCAAGACAAGACTCCAGATGGCATTTAGATAGGAATTTTGTAACTCTTGGATTTCAAGAGTATGTAATTTTCTTTTCAGTTTGATGTAATAGTTGGAACTGCAGATCGGAACCTCGACAGAACTTCACTCGGCCCTCCATCTAAGCATACTCCATCAGTCATCTTTCACTGGAACTACACGTGACCTGATTCCCTTATAACCCGGGATATGTAGGCTGCCTAAAACCAAGGCTCGGTCGCATCTTTTTCTTTTATCTACTTTTCGTTTTCAAATAATAGTGAGGTCAAAAATCAGTCACCTTGTTCATTTTTCTTTGCCTGAAAACTCTTCATGTTTCCAAGCAAAGAGGGGCATGCTGTGAACAACTAATTTTTTACCACACCGAAAATTTTAGTTTAATTTTTTTTTTTAGGTCTAATCTTAATACTTAAAATTTTTATCTTACTCTTCATAGGTTTTATTAAGAAAATTAAAAACTACAAAAATATTCACAATCTTAGAATATAAGATTTGGTCATATGTTTAAATAAAAAGATATATATATATATATATATATATATTTAGTTTCTTCCAATTTAAATGTAAGTTATAATGGTATTTTAGTTAGTATAATTTAACCATAGTGTAATATTATTTAGTTTTCTTATGTATATGATATTTACATCTCAAAATAGTTGACTAATAATTTCCTCTCAATTAGAATTTGAATTAGCTATGATATATTTTTTTTAGTGTCATTAAATTATATGTAAATATTTCACCTTCTTTTATATATATATATAAAGTCAATTAATCAATATTTTTGTCTTAGTATTTTTATTGAATTTTACTTGAATTATTATTTTTTTTAAATAAAAAACAAAACAAAAAAAGAAAAAAAAGAAAAAGAAAAACTTCCCAATTCCCATGTTTACACGTTTCTTCCATCCCAATCCCCTAACTCCCCCACTTTTCACTAACTTCCCCACCTTTCACAATCATACCCATTTTCTAAAATCATCTAATTTTTATATATAGAGAAAAAGCTTTAATCAAAAGAGAGAGGATCTAGAAAAAAAAAAAATTCGGCAAAAAAGAAGAAGAAAGAAACGAGACCATAAAAAACTGAAAACCAAAGAAAGAAGAAGAAGAACGATAAATGCATTAAAATAGCCAACAACTGCCAACTTAACTTCTGCCCTTTCTTATCCCTTATAATCACCTAAACATCACCATAACCACCGGAAAAATCAGAGGCAAAACTCATTGTTCAAAGGTCCGATTGCCGTCGAGTTCGGGGTCATCGGAGTTTCTGTTCGTCAGTGTCAGTTACGATTCTCTGTTTTTGGATTGCATTTGATCTCCTCTACTGTATGAATTGATTTATTTGGGAGTGTCTTATCTATATAAATTGGAAGGTCTCTCCAGTCTCCATTTAAGGTCAGACTCTTTCTTTTTTTACTCCAATTCATTAGTCTGTGATTCGAGTATTTCATATCCATGCCAATGTTGCTTTAATGTTTTACTTTTCATTTCTGTCTGCGTCGAGTTTCTAATATTATTAGTTATAGTTGGTTTTTATGAGTTTGAGCCGATATGTCCATGAAGAATTTCGTTGTTGATCTAGATTTTGGTTGGTATATAGAGAACAGTAGCAATTAAGAAATTAGCATTTTAGTCTTGTAAAAAAAAAAAGGTAACTGATATTCCTATGTCCTAATAAGGTGTTTACCATCTTTTAGCTTTCAAGTCAAAATAAGTGAAATAATATTGTTTAATTAGTTTACAATCTGATTCCTTTACTATAATTTCTGGTTCTAAATATTTTAATTTGACATTTTTTTACGATGCGTCTCTTTTTTTTTTTCTTAAATAATAACACAATTTTTGGTATATTTCAAAAATAAAGATTTAATTATAACATATTTTAAGAAATAGTTAAATTTAATATATTGATTCACCCAATAATGACAACTGACCTCAACAGCCAAATCTTGCGCTAAGAAATTGATTTCTTACTCATCTAATTGACTAATAGTAATGCATTTAACTTGTTATACAAATAATATCCCTGAAGAATTTTTTTTTTTAACCCTCGTCCACAGAAAAATAGTGATAGGGTTGGAAGTGATAGGCGCACATTAATCAAATTATCGTAGTTATGTATACGTTCGCATGACATAATTACGGGTTCCCAAAATTAAGACTAAGTATGCGTTCGCGCAACGTTGGGTGAAACGGTCTTAATAATAATAAAGTGTTATTAATTGTGTACACGTTCACGTGACACGAGTATGATTTAAAAATGAATATTCGTAGACAATGTTTTAGGTACGACTTAATCTATCATCGTGATTGTGTACACGTTCGCGTGACATACTTACGATTTTTTTTAAAAACAAATAAAATAAATCGAAGTACACGTTCGCATGACTTTAGCTAAATAATTTTAATATCAATCAAGTACAATTAATTATGTACACGCACGCGTGATATGATTTTTAGCGCACTAAATAAAATGAGTACACGTACGCGTGACTCGTTTCAAGATAATTCCATAATTATGAATAACTAAACAAAACGAGTACACGTACGCGTGTCTTGTTTCAAACTTCCGTATCGAGTAGTTAAAAGAAATAAAAAGGTGAAATGCATATAGGTCCTAAAATTAGTAATTATATAATCTAAGCCAAGTATAAATTATTAAGTGACCGTGCTAAGACCACCGAATTCGGGAGCGCCTAACACCTTCTCCCGGGTTAACAGAATTCCTTACTCAGTCTTCTAGTTTCCCGGACTTTTAAACAGAGTCAATCTTCCTCAATTTGGAATTTAAAAATCGGTAACTTGGGACACCATAAAATTATTCCAAGTGGCGACTCTAAATAAAATAAATAATCCCATTTCGATTATGTCACTTAAATTGGAAAAACTCCCCTATCTCTTTCGGGAAAAAGGAGGTGTGACATCCTTCATTTACGACTTTAATTATTTTTCTTACCTTATTTAATTGCCTGTAATATTACTGATTCTTCACGATTGCTTCCTTAATTAGACTCTTGTTTATTTACCTCTTAGCTTAAGTCTGATTTGATTTCTTTCCTTAAATGACTCCTGTCCTTTATCGTTGAGTAGTTACCCTTAATTAAGGGAAGACTATGTTGATTTTATGTGTAATTGGTTCTGTGATTTCCTTAATTGCTGATTGTTGATTTCTTTTACCTTATTCTGTCCTACTCCTAAACTGCTATATATACACTCATCTATTCTCACTTCTACACAAACATTGGTTCACAGACACACTTACACTCTAAAAGCTCTCTGTTCTTCTCTGCTACTTGTGATATTCAATGGTCTAACTGGCTGTAAGCCAAGGCTAGATATTTCACAACATCTGCTTTGCATTCTGTGTTTTCTTTTCCTAACTGGTATGTCCCTGATTAATTTTCAAAATCTAAGCCCCTATGTGTTTCATCACTGCTTTAATTCATCAGTTATGAGTTTCATCCTTGTTCCTGTTTACTATCTTGATTAACATGCCTAATCCTGTCTTGTTCAATATGTGATTAACATGCCTAATCCTGCTTTATCTAGCATGTCTCAATGTTTCTTTAGCATGTCTAAACTACATTGTTTGTTGACTGTTTCACCTAGCATGTCTAAATTGTGATTTCCTGCTTACCACTCTACCTAGTATGTCCAAATCCTGTTTGTTCAATGTGTCAGCATGTTTACACTAGGAATAATTGTGTGGTGTTTTCCTAGTCTGTTCATTTGAATTCCTGCCTATTCTACTTTACTGATAAGATCATGCTGAGGTATCAAGTCTCTCAAAGTAACTTTGGTTGTGTGCTTAATCCAGTCCAGTGTTAATGTGTTTTCAACATGGCTTTACTGTGATCCTGGCTCTATGTCTCAATCACCCCTTTATAACTAACTTAGTAATTCTATAAAACTCTTGTAAATTTCTGTGCGTCCTGTTGTTTATGTGCTCCATTTTACACTAATGTGTATTCTATGTGTCCCCAATCCCCTCAATCCCTGTTTGGAATATGTTTTCTAAGTATTCCAATTGATCTGTGTTCTAATTTCAAGGTTTCAATACTTTTTACTTAAACTGTTTTATCACCAAACTATTTCCTATTTTTCAAAACCTTTTCACTCATAGAGTCCTCTTTATACTGTTTTACCAAAAAACCTTTTCAAAACTATGTCAAGCACTCTCACTTTACTCTTAAGTCAATAGGTTATACCCCCCCAGTGTGTGTACTACCTTGGGATCCTTTTGAGATTCCTTTGAACTCTGGCACACTGGGGCTGGCCATTCCACACTGCACATACTCAATCCTTATTGTGAAAAGGTCTGGGTGTGAGCACTTCTCGGGATCCTTGAGGTCCTTAGGGAACTCTAACACAAACTTGGCTATGTAAACAGATATTGGGGTAACTAGTGAAAAGGGAGGGTAGCTATATAATCCAGTGGGTAAATCTGGGTAGAAATCATGTTTCTAGGATTTACATTATGCAAATTTGCTTTAGAAAACATGTTCTAGGATGGCTGTGTCTATTTGCATTCAAACATGCCAAACATGTGCACTAGACATCCTGTTTTAGGGTATTCACGTTTATCGCTTTAGCATATCGCATGTCATATATCACTATTCCAATTTCTGGTTTTGCATCAATACATTCACCTAGAAATCCTGCTACTAAATAATCCTGCTTAATAAAAACAGTCATCTCTCTGTGCATTAGATATCCTGTTCTTAGAACTCTGTTTGCATCTGTTTTGAATCATGTCTATTTCGACTAAATAAATAATTGCCCATGAAAGGGTTTAAAACAACCTCACGTGTAGGTATCATGTCTCTAAATACAAATTGGTATAAATCACCTGTTATAATCTGTATCACCTAGATCAGCATGTCCATAAGTTGAATAATCTCAAATTGTCTAAATAGCTCCTGTAACTGTGATCGCGTATAGTCCCACGCCCAGGCAAGCCTTAGCTAATTAATCTCCTTGTATAAAATTGAAAACTTTTTTTTTTGATTGTTTACTGCTAAGTTTTACAGGATTTAAAATCGGTAGGCTAACTGATTAGGACCATACCATTGAGTTTGTGAAATATTGTTCCATGATCTGTGTCTTAATGTTCACCTAGACATCCTGCCCTAGGATTCTTTCTAAAATTACATGTATCTGTGTTTGAGACGTGTTGTTTGATTTCTATATGTGTGGAGGTAAACATGAGCCTTTTAATTGCTTTCTTTCACTTACTTGCTGGTCCTACATGTTATTTGCTTGTCGCCTAGATTTTTTCTTTTTAAATACCTTAGGGGTTGTCTAGAACTGCCCAGTTTTAGAGGCCCTAAAACTCCTCCAGGACCACAAGGAAGGGACGGGTAACACCACACTTAGAGCTCGCTAAATAATATTCGCTTAATAACCACTAAGGGGTAGGGTAATGGGTAGAAAAGGATATGATGACCCGTGCGCTAATGCAACATGTAGCCCCTCACTGAGGAGTGATTACCGGGCATTGCATGGATATGATTCTATAGGATAAACAACTTAGGACCCCTTTCACCCATTTACATATGTGTGCTTAGACTGCTAATCTGTTAAAACCTTTATTCATTTACATATGTGTGCTTAGACTGCTTATTTGCACTTGATTAATTCACAAAGTAAGTTTGGCCGGGACCAACAATTGTGGACTTCGAGGAGTGCCTAACACTTTCCCTTTGAAGTAACTTCAAGCCCTTACCCAATCTTTGGTTATACAACTAGTGTTATAAATGACCCGTAATGGGTGCCCTAGTGCACCTTAATTCGTTAGGTGGCGACTCTTCAAATCCCTTATATCCCTTTTCCCAAAAGGAAATGAGTTGTCCCAATAATGTCAAAAACCCTGACTAATCCGAAAAGAGAGGAAAAAGGGGGGCAGGACAAATACAAAAATCGACCCCGGGCCCGCTTGGTCCAAACTCGAGGTTCAGACCCAAACCCGTTTACCCATTCTCCCCCGAGCCCGGGTATACAATTGGTTTTGGAATCCGACCTCAATTCGAGGTCTAAATTCCCAAATTTCGAAATTCCTAAGTTCTACCCAAAAATTCTAATTTTTACCATGAAAACCCTAGATTCTAGGTTGAAATCTTGTTAAAAGTAGTAAGAGACTGAAAGGAATTAGTTGAGAAGTTTGGGTCTTTGGAAAATCGCCTATGGAGGTTTAGGATTTGAGAGAACTGAAAAATGGGTGAAAATCCCGTCTAAGTCCCAACTTAATAGGCTGCGGATGTCGCAGTTGCGAGTGGAGCTTCGCATTCGCAAATGCGAGAAGGATAACGCAATTGCGAACCCCTTCGCATTTCTGCAGCCTTCACATTTACGACTTATGGGGCCTTCGCAACTTCCGGATGGAGGTTCGCATATGCGAACATGGGCTTCCCAGGTACTCTTCGCAAATGCGAAGAATATCTCGCATTTGCAAGAATCATGTTGGCCAGGCTTTCTTAGCATTTGCGATAAAAGTGTCGCATTTGCCAAGACTTCCTTCATCGCATCTACGATGCCTGATCTCGCAATTGCGAGATCAGAGGCTTGTGATAGACACCAAATGCATCAGCTGTGATTTCTAAGTTCTAAACACTCCGTAGCCTATCCGAAACTCACCTGAGCCCTCGGGGCTCCAAACCAAACATGTAAAAAAGTCTAAAAATATCATACAGACTTACTCGTGCGATCAAATCACAAAAATAATATCTAAAACTACGAATTTAACCTCAAAACTCATGATTTTCTCAAGAACATCTCAATTTCACTATTTTCTCAACCGGACGTCCGAATCATGTCAAATAAACTCTGATTTCCACAAAATTTCACAGATAGGAATTAAATATCATAATAAACTTGTACCGGGCTCCGGAACCAAAGTATGGGCCCGATACCAACAAGTTCAAACATAAATTTATTTCTTTATTTCTTTTAAAATCCAGCATAATAATTTTCTTCAAAAATTAATTTCTAAAGCTAGGGACATCGGAATTCAATTCTGGGCATACGCCCAAGTCCCATATTTTACTACGGATCTCTCGTGACCGTTGGAACACGGATATGGGTCCGTTTACTCAAAATATTGACCAAAGTCAACTAAAAATCAAAATTTAACTCTAAAAATTATTATTTCTTATATTTCCATATAAAGGCTTTCCGGATTCACGCACGGAATGTGTACGCAAATCGAGACAAATAAAATTAATATTTTTAAGGCTAATGAGCCCAGAATGATATCTTAATTCATAAGATGACCATTTGGGTCATCACATGTTCCTTCAATTCCTTCAACTCTGACGGGGCCATACGGTATGGCAGAATGGAAATGGGCTGAGTGCCCGAAGCCAAATCAAAACAGAAATCAATATCCTTATTGGGTGGCATCCTTGACAGGTCTGTGGGAAACACCTCTGGAAACTCACAGACAACTGTAACTGAATCCATAGAAGGAACCTTCGCCCTAGAATTGCGAACGTAAGCCAAATAAGCTAGACACCCCTTCTCGACCTTAAATCGAGCCTTCATATAAGAGATAACCCTACTAGTAGAATGGCCAGGAGTCCCCCTCCACTCTAATCGAGGAAACCCCGACAAGGCAAAGGTCACCATCTTGGCGTGATAGTCCAATATAGCGTGATAAGGTGACAGCCAATCCATACCAAATATAACATCGAACTCAACCATATCGAGGAGTAGAAGGTCTACACTAGTCTCAAGACTCCCAATAATGACCACACACGAACTATAAACGCGATCTAAAACAGCCTGACCTCCACCTCTAACAGCCTGACCTCCACCTCTAATAGTCTGGCCCCTACCTCGAACTGCTTGACCCTTGCCTCTAGCTGGTTGAGCAGGCGGTGCAACAACTGGTGTCGTAACCATGGCACGAGAACCTGGATGCTGTGGCGGAACGCCCAATAATCTCAAACAGGTCCTCCTGATATGCCCATGACCACCACACTCAAAACATCCATCCTGATACTGCGGCGGTAGAAGCTGAGACTGACCCGAACGGGCCGGATGACCACGGAATAACTCTGAATAGGAGGTTCACTGATAGGAGCTGGTGGTGCACTGTAGGCTGGATGTCCAGAATGAGGCATATAACGACCACGGCTCACTGAAGCACTATGGGATGCCTGAAGCGCTGAATGGAATGGCCTGGGAGGATGGCCCTACCAAAAGTACCCCTGCCTCCATATGAGGAACCGCTGAAGCCACCGGAATAACGAGGTCTCTTATCAGATCCCTGACCTCCCTGTTCAAGAACCATCTTGACTCGCCTGGCGACATTGGCAGCCGCCTGAAAAGAAATCTCACTCCCAGTCTCCTTAGCCATCTGCAAACTAATAGGATCAGCAAGTCTGTCAATGAACTTTCTCACCCTCTTTCTCTCTTGGTAGGAAGCAGAAGAAGAGCATGATAGGCCAAATCCACAAAACGGGTCTCAAACTGAGTAATAGTTATACTGTCCTGCTGGAGACGCGAACTGACAGTGGTGCTCCTCTCTCAAGGTGTTAGGCAGAAACTTCTCTAGTAAAAGCTGGGAGAATTGGTCCCAATTAAGAGCAGGCGACCCAGCTGGTCTGGTCAACAAATAATCTCTCCACCATTTTTTGGTGGAACCAGTCATCTAAAATGCAGCAAAGTCGACCCCATTGGTATCCAATATACCCATGTTCTGTAGCACCTCATGACACATGTCAAGATACTCCTGGGGATCCTCTGAAGTAGCACCACTGAAGTGAACTGGGAAGAGCTTGGTAAGCCTATCCAATCTCCACAAGGCCTCAGAAGACATAGCTGATCCATCACCGGTGTGTGCCGCAACAACCGGTTGAGCTACTCCGACTGGATGAGCTTTTGGAGTCTGGTACTGGGGAGCTATCTGCTCCGGAGTGTGAGTAGCAGGAGTCTGGGCTCCTCCTCCAACTTGATAGACGGTAGGTGCCATGGGGAATGAGCCAGTTTGGGCCACACTCTCCATAAGGACGACCAAATGACCAAAGCATCCTGAAGCACGGGGTGGAAATGAAGCCCACCAGAACTTGAGTTGGTCCGGCAGGAACAAACTAGGTTGGAAACTCCGCGTCAAACAGTATCTGAGGCTCCACTGCTGGGGCTGCTGCTAGGGCTCTAGGCTGAGCCCTACCCCTGCCTCGGCCTCTGGCACGGCCTCGACTTATGCCCCTCGTAGGAGCTGCTATTGGAGGCTCTAAATGCTGCTCAGCTGAAGAAGCGGTACGCATTCTCTCCATCTGCGAGAGAATAAGAGTAGAAGAGTTCAATCAGTATTGAGAAAACAAACTCACACGACAGAGAAGAATAGAAGTGAAATTCGTTCCTAAACTTCATAGCCTCTGGGAGATAAGTACAGACGTCTCTGTACCGATCCCCCAGACTCTACTAAGCTCGTTCATGAATTGTGAGACCTAAGCAACCTAGTGCTCTGATACCAACTTGTCACGACCCGGAATTTTCACTGCCAGAACTGTGATGACACCTAGCATTACACTTGCTAGGAAAGCTAACATTAGAGAATAATTAGCCAAATTCTTTTACACTTCAGTAATTAACAACAAATAAGCTATAACGAATTAAAATGAGTGCGAAAATATACAACAACCTCAATATATATTACTACCCTGAATCTGGAGTCATAGTCCACGAACTTCTAAGATTTTAGTACAAGTAATTGTCCGAAATAAATACAACTGTTTTCGAAATAGAGAAAATAGTAAAATGAAAGGTATATATGGGGACGTCAGGGTATGTGGACGCCAACAGATCTACCTTGGGTTTCCTATCAGATGGGTCCTGCAGCCAACCTCAAGATCAGCCCGGACTAGCTCCAAAATCTGCACAGGAAGTGCAGAGTGTAATATCAGTACAACCGTCCCTATGTACTGGTAAGTGCAGAGCCTAACATCGACGAAGTAGTGACGAGGATATGGTGGGTCACTCACAATATAGCCTGTAAGCAGCATAAATAATAAAAGCAGAAAAGGAAGACAAAATAAAAGTAAGCAATAACTTGCAGTGAATAACTACAGTTCTCAAAAGTAATTCAACAACGTTCAGATTCTACCAATCCTCAAGTGCAAATAAGAATATTGTACAACTAACACAGTGTAGGGAAAGCATAAACACATAAGTTGTTGCGGCGCGCAACCCGATACCACCGTACATATCATATTCCTCCCTTATTTCCTCATAATAACATAAATAATAGAATATAAATAAAAGCGTTGCAGCGTGCAACCTGATCTCACCATATCACAATAATCACAATCACAGTTCACCCTTGTTCCACCAAACAATCCACCCTTATTACACCTGTTGCACCGTGCAACCCGATCCCACCGTACATATCATTTTTCCCTTATTCCTCTTCAATATATCATCCTTATTCCACCTGTTGCGGCGGGTAACCCGATCCCACCATATCAATATTAATTACTCAGTATGTATAGAAATTTCACAGTTAAAATCACAATAGCCTTCACAATGCTTAAACTTCAAACCAAAACAAATGGGACGCTTGTATACTAATAAAGGTTCACATAAGTGATACTACACAGCGAGACCAATTCAGAATATACCACAAAAGTACCGATAAACCAGCTTAAGCAATTAATAGGAGATAATGAAGCTACGGAATAACTAATACCATTAACAGAGGAAAACGATATCTAACAAGTAGGAATTAAGCATGGGAATACAAGTCGAGCATGTAACAGTTAAGGCAGGGAAAGAGACAATATGAGAAGAACGGGAAAGAATCATGCAAAAATAGAAAAATTAGCGGTTCATAAGTACTTGTCACTTCACATATACGCCCACATGAATTTCACATAGCAAATAGGTCGAGGTTTCCTAATTCCCTCAAGTAAAGGTTAGACGCAACACTTACCTCGCTCCACAAGCCACTCAATGCTCAATTACAACTTTTCCTCTAGAATCCACCTCCAAACATCTCGTATCTATCCATAAACGACTCAATAATATCAAATATTGCTAAAGAAATCAATTACAATGCATAAATTTAAATTTCCCAAGTTTTCCCCCCAAAAGTCAAAAATCGACCCCGGGCCTGCTTGGTCAAAACCTGAGGTTCGGACCAAAATCCATTCACCCCCGAGCCCGATTACGTAATTTATTTCGAAATCCGACCTCAATTCAAGGCCTAAATTCCAATTATGCAAAAATCCTTAATTATACCCAAACCCCCAATTTTCACCATGAAAATGATAGATTTAGGTTGAAAAGTCATGAAATGTAATAGGTAATTGAAAGAAAGTAGTTTAGAATCACTTACAAATAAATTGGGGAAGAAAATCTTATGGAAGAATCGCCTCTAAGTCTCTTGGTTTTGGAAATTTTGAAAGAATGGCCAATTCCTGTTTTGAGTTCTGTTTTTAATAGTTAGGCGACAGTATTTATCCCGTTCGCGTGAACAGTGTTGCGTTCACGAAGAGCTGCATCCTAATGAATTACGCGATCGCGAGAGGCTAAACGTGTTCGCAAAGGTTTAGCACCCCGACCTTCGCGTTCGCGGGACAGGACCCGCGTTCGCGTTGTATAACTTCAAGTTCCCCCAGTCCAGCCCATCTACTGCTACGCGTTCGCGTAGGTTTAATGCGTTCGCGAAGGGTAGTCACCCCACTGCTCCGCGTTCGCGTCCTTTACCTCCCGTTCACGTAGGGTATTTTCACCCAGCCTCAATTTCCTTTTCGCGATTGCGGTTGGCGATCCCATAGAAGCCTACACCAGACACCAGCTGAAGCAAAACACTAGATTTTCGAAGTTCATATCATCCCTTAGCTTATCCGAAACTCACCCGAGCCTTCGGGGCTCCAAAGCAATCATGTACACAAGTCCTAAAATATCATACGAACTCGCTCACGCGATCAAAATACCAAAATAACGCCTAGAACTACGAATCGGACACCAAATCAAATAAAATTTTCAAGAAAGCTTTAAAACTCTATTTTCACAATCGAACGTCCGGATCACGTCAAATCAACTTCGTTTCTCACCAAATTCGACAGACAAGTCATAAATATTATAGTAGACTTGTACCGGACACCGAAACAAGACGCGGACCCGATGTCAATAAATCCAAACAACAGTCGATTCTTACAAATCATAAATCTTTGAAACTTTCAATTTTCAACAAAAATCAATAACTCGGGCTAGGGACCTCCCAATTCGATTTCGAGCATATGCCTAGGTCCAAAATTACGATACGGACCCACTGGGATCGTCAAAACACGGATCTGATTCCGTTTGCTCTAAATGTTGACCAAAGTCAACTTAAATGAATTTCTAAGGAAAAATTCTTATTTTTATCAATTTTTATCATATAAGCTTTCCGGAAGAACAACGGGACTGTGCACACAAATCGAGGAAGGTTAAAATGAGGTTTTTGGGACCTCGAAATACAGAATTATGTTCTAAAATATAAGATGACCTATCGGGTCATCACAATGTTAGTTATTTTGCGATTTAATTAATTTATTATTTTTTATCCGGACTATAGTATTAGTGTGCTAAAAAAATTAGTAAAATAGAGAAATTATTATTAGTTGTTAAAAAAAAAAGTTAATTAGTTACTTTTTATTGTGGTATATGTATTTTCGTGATTGTTTGGTGATTAAATGAATTTTTTATTTTTTATCTGGTTTAAATTGTTTATTTGCTAAAAGACTAGTAAAATAGATAAATTGTTACTTTATTTCCCTGTACTTGTATCTTGTGGCCTAATGTAGTGCTCGTATTTGTAATATAGTGTCCTTTTAGTGTAGTAAAATGTAGTATCCTTTAGCGTAGTATCTTTGTAGTTATTGAAATTAATCATTTAAGTATTTGTTAAACCCAAAAATACATCAAAAAAGTTGATAGTTCAAACACAAACCCTCTCCAATTCTAGTCAACAAACACAAGACACTACAAAAAAAACCAGCGTTTAGCGACGAAATTTAACGACAAGAGACACTCCGTAGCTACATAACGACGGATTAGCGACGAATTTTGTAGTTTGTCGCCAAATAAGCTACAAAAAGAATTCGTACCAAATATAGCGACACAATAGCGACAAAAACTTATATTCGTCCCTAAAATTAGCACTAAATATTAGTGCCTTTATTTTACCTACAAAATTTCATTAGATACTATTAGCAACAAAAATTAAGTCCGTTGCTAAAACCTAATTCCATTAAAATAAAATTTTATTAGTTATTTTTAGCGGCAGAAATTCGGCCGGTCGCTAGGGTAAGCTTCTTTGTGATTTCATTCCTGTCTAGTAGATCTGGGCGAGAATCATTGTTCAAACTTTTCTAAAACTGAAGTGAGAAGAAAACAGAATGTAAAGAGAATAAATGATTTGATGGAGAAGTGCATCTGTAGTGAGAGGTTCAATTTTCTGTAGTAGAACTTTTAATAAGGTTATCTTTGAAATTAGTTCAAGTGGTGCTGGAGAAAGCCACAGCAAGAAGCTTTGAATTAAGATGATTTGGTCCTGTTTTTCTGGCTATTTCTAGTTTTTTCTGTTGGAAAAAAAAGAACTTTTAATATTTATAAACTCTATTTCCAATTCTGTTTTAGAACTTTTAAGACCACGAGTTGTAAAGGTTTCTGGGAGATGCTCTGTTTTACTCGTTGATTTCCAATTCCTTGTTCCGGCCATTTTTCTGTTTTTACCTCAGATAATTTGGCCTTTTTCCTGTTTTAAATTTTGAACCTTTTTATTCGTCATCAGTCTTAGTTTGTTTGTCAATTGTAGTTTTAAAAGCTGTCTTTTGTTCTTGATTTGGCTCTGCTTTTCAACTTTTGCAACTATGCAATAATTTAACCTAACAAGTCTCACGAGCTTGTATGGATTGAGGAAGTTGAACGGGGAAGAAGGGTTTAGGTAAACTCACAAAGACGGACCGTTAGTTCTGGGGTGTGTTTCTGTGTATTTGATCGACCCAGAGTATCTTCTTAATTAATAGTAAAATTAACATGTAAAAGCCTTTAGCTCTCCTTCCATCGCTGGACATATAAATATTATTTTTAGTTGATAATTAGAGTTTTGTGGCTTATTTTTAAATGACACGCCTGGTTTGAACTTAATGTATTGATCCAAAGCAGCAATTTACAGTGTCAAACTATATCTGATGTCACACAGAGATTTCAGGACATCTTAAGAAGATAAGAGACACAGTTTATGAAAAACAGGAACATTTAGTATTTTTCCATTATGTTCATCCAGATTTTTTTACACTTTCTCTGCTTGCATGTATGGAAAAAAGGATCATATTAAAAGTACAAAAGCTGTTATAGATATTGCAACTCCATTTTTATTTTAGTGAATCTTGATGAGATGGGCAGCACCTTTTTTTTAGGGTAAGGAGCCTTGAAACTGGAGGGTAATTTTTTCATAACAATTATTGGAGCCTGTATTTTTTTTGGATAAACAGGCTAGCATATGGTATTGTATGTATCATAAGGTTTAATAAAAAATTATATGTATCATGTATACTTTTCCTTGCATGCAGATCAGTTTGACCTTGAACATATCAGCAGATTTACAATCATTCTTCACGTGGAATACTAAGAAGGTTTTCTGTCTATCTTAATTGCACAATAACTTGGATTTCACTCTTTAATCTCTATTATTTGGGTTGATTTCTTCTATGTAAGTACATATGAATGCCTGGATCTCTGGGTGTGTATACATCTTATGTTCCACTAAGCTAATCTCTAGGACATAATATATGTACACTTGTCATCCCTGGTCTAATATTATTGAAGTTTGCTAGAGTGTAGAGGAGAGGTGGTCATATGGATGTTGATGCCACAACTAACACTCTGAATTTTAGGACGTGGAAATTGGAAACAGAATGTAATACAGAAATTTACTAGGCTATTGGTTACCTATAGCAATATCAAATAGTAAATTCTATGCCTTCCTGTACAACTTGATGAAGTTTGGCCAATAGTTAATTATTGAAATAGAACAATTTTATGCATTATACAACTTCACAATAGAAATCTCACGATTTTTCCACTGCCAACAGAGAAAGCAGAATAATTTAGCCAACAATGCATATAGATCACATAGAATGTTAGTCGTAAATACACACATTGTTCACTTAATTGCATAGAGTCGCTTCTCCCGTTAGTTACGTCCTCCCTCTTTTCTCCAGTTAGTTACGTTATCAAATCATTTTCGACATATATAATCCTCAATATATAATATTTCATTTGTCTGTTTAAGGTTCTTATTTTGGTCAAAGAAAGAAACTGAGCATTTCAAGATTTGTTTCATTCCAAGATTGGGGTGTTAGTAATTCTCAGCTTATTCTGATCTCAACTTGTTATTCATTTTAGAAAGCACTCCGATGTCTTATTAAATAAAGAACTCTAAGGTCTTATTTATTTTAATATTAATTAGGAACATGGACAATCTAGAGCGTGATTGGATGTACAAATGGTTGGATAACCGAGAGGGTATTAATTCAAGTTTCATAACTGGTGTGAACAAGTTTCTCCAGTTTGCTTGTTCTCAGCGCAATCGCATGAGTGATGACAATATTAGATGTCCATATAAAAAATGTCACAATATTAAATACATGGATATTGAAACTGTTAAATCGCACCTTTCTTGAGAACTATTTTCTTTGGAAGTATCAAGGAGAAAAAAATGTGATCAGTGAGATGTCTTCTAGTGGTGATTTGCATGGTGGCGCTCAACCTGAATCGAGATATGAGAATCCATATCGACAAATGGTCTTGGATGCAGCTGGACCCAATTTTGGCCATGGTTTGATCTGGTAATCTTATAATAATACTGAACTTGAGTCGTTTCATTCTTATGAACCTTCAATGGAGGCGGAGCCTAATCCTTCAATGGAGGAGGAGCCTAATCCTTCAATGGAGGAGGAGCCAAATCTTGAGTGCCAAAGGTTTTATGATTTGCTACAGGCCACTGATGCAAAATTATACCCTGGTTCTTCCCTATCTCAACTCGCAGTAGTTTCCAGGATGCTAAATATTAAAATGGAGAATACTTTATCACAAAGAGGTTATAACCAAATGATCCAGTTGTTGAAAGAGGCTTTACCAGAAGATAACACAATGCTTGATAACTATTATGAGACCAAGAAGCTAGTGCATAGCTTGCGTTTGCCAGTTGAAAAGATTGGTTGTTGTAATTCTGGATGTATGTTGTATTGGGGTGAAGATAAGGACCTCACATCTTGCAAGTTTTGTGGCCACCAGAGGTACAAACGTCGTGTCAGTTCTCGTAAGAGGAAATGAATCCCTTACAAAAAAATGTATTATTTTCCTTTGATTCCTAGATTGCGGAGATTATATGCATCTCATGCTACTGCTTCTATGGTGTTGAACTAAACTATTATAGAAAAGTATGGTGATGTGTGGGGTAGCATAAGAGGTTCGCTACAGTGACATATTGGTGGACATAATTCAGTTGTCTAGTCAGTTTGAGTGCAGTTAGTAATACTTAAAAGTTAGCTCAGTAAGAGATTGAGTAATAAAATGTGAAGCTTCTGCTGTTCCACCAGATTGAGAATTGAACTGAATTACATTCCTAGGTTATTCTGGAGACTTTCCTTTGCTGTACTCTTTTTAACTTGTTTGGTTTTCCATCTATGAAGCAGTAAAATGGCACTTCAGTAACATTCAGCCAAATAATCGGCATTCCTGATAGAATGCTAAGAAATAATGAAGAACAAGACAAGACAAGTTTTGGGGTGAAATCTCATCAATTCCAATGAGCAGGACATGGTTTTCTGCAGCCATTTGACACTTCAATATTAACTCTTCTGGTGTCTAATACCTATTCATCATATACTTCTACCTTTCGTGGTAGCAAGACCTGCATTATGAGGCATTTTTCCGAATTTGTACTCAAGAGATCATAGGTTCTTTATTGTACATGTCAATTCTTTTGTCTTGTTGGAGCTAGTTGGAGGGTAGAATGTAATTCTTAAACTAGGCAGACAGACAGGCTGTTGTATTTTAGGCAATTATTCCAGTTGAAGAGATGCTATTCAGTTTTGGCCGTAGACATTTGACAAGGAAAATTGAAGTCAAGACGCTTCAATCAGAACACATCTTACTCGTGGCATTCCCTGTAGCTATTGTTATGAAGGTCCTGAGAGCATGTGGTAGAAACATATTAGATAGTGTCGCCATCCACTATGGTAGAAAAGTTTGATGAAGCAAAACTTCTTTGTTACTGAACTTTGTTTTTTTTACTGAACTTCTTTGATGAAGCAAATCACACGGGAGTTGTTTGGTTCCAAGGAGGATTCCATGTTCCATCAGTTATGCTTTTTAGCAAGAATGAGTCAGTTTCTTTCCAAAGTCTATTAAAACTAAGTTGAGAACAATAACGTAATGCCTCCAGTTATGCCAGTGCTTCTGCCGCAATGTCCTTGCCAATCTTCTTAATTGAATAACTTTTGTATAGGCCGTTAAAAAATGGTCGAGATCCAACACCAAGTGAGTTACATTTACACATCCATACACATGGTAATGATAGAAAATCTTGTTGCTAAGAAATCCCGAATCGTACATGTAAGATAACTTTTTAAATAATTTATTGGCTTTATTTTCATATATTTTTTCATTTTGTAAATTGAATGCTCAATATTCTTTAGTCTTTCTATTTAACTAATTATTAACTCTTCTATAGAAAATATATCAGGAGATATTACAACAAACATAGACTCAATCAGATATCGATCAATGTAAAGCATATTATCAAGCCGCGGGAGGAGAAAAGAAAAGAAAAGAAGAGTATATGGTCTTGGATCTCAAGCAAAATGCTACTACAGGTCAAATCTTCATGACTCTTTGGGATCTGATGCTACATCGTCAACAACACCGAAAGGAAATCTGGATGAGTTAGTGATGCGATTGATTCCTGCACTGACAGATTATATAGTTCCTGTAATAGTTGAGTGGGTACACGAATTAGTTTCCTTACCCTCGCATCACCCAAATACTGATCTTACCAACCACTCAATTAGAAGTGGCACCTATAGTCCCTACCTCTTCCACTGCTGCTAACATTGATGAGGTTCATGCATTGGGTTCTGATGGTGACCGTAACTCTCCAACCTCGCACAATTAGCCTATTTTGTTTGGACTTTATTGTTGGTCCTTGTGAATTTTTGTACTTAATGATATCGTTATATGCATTATGCTATATTTTGGACCTTGTTGAATATATTGTTACTTTATATTAATATTAGTGACTTTTTATTAAGTGTATTTAATCGCTTTTATGTAATATGCTTGAACAGAGTACATTTAAAATAATAAAAAAAAAGTATTTTAAAAAATTAGCAATATATTAAAAATAAATTAGCGACGGATACTTTCCGTAGCTAAAATTATCGCGTAAAATTAAATCTTGTGATGAATTGGCAACAAAAGGTTTTTGTTGCAAAAAGCAAGGAGAATTAGCTATAACACGACTAGAAGAGTACATGATATGTGGGAATTTCTTAGGGCCTACCATCTCCATCCCTGTATAGTCAGACGCCTCCAGGATACGGATTTTTAAAGGATTGTTGAGATCGACCGGCTGCAGCTGGATTGGTCGTTGATCACGGCTTTGATAGAGCGGCGGTGACTGAAGACACACATTTTCCATTTACCCATTGGCGAGGCCACTATCACGCTTTAGGGCGTGGAGGTTTTATATAGGTTGCCGGTTGATGGACATCCTGTTGCTTTACCGCAAGAGATTATACGGGTTTGCAATACCTGGAGATGTTGCAGCGGCTCACCGGTTTCCAGCCAGCGGATGAGGCTGCATTAGTTGGGGCTAGTCGTCTGCAGTTGACGTCCGTTCGACTGCATCTGGAGGCGATGCATGCTGACATTACATATGATACACTGGATCTTCATATTAACAGGTACACGAGGTTGTTGTTGCTGCTTATGTTTCGAGGGGTATTGTTCCCGAACACTTCGGGAAACCTAGTCAGCTTGAGATTTCTTCATGATCTTGAGCGGCTAGATGATTTACATGATTACACCTGGGGTGTTGCTGTTCTTTGTTTCTTGTACAAGCAGATGTGTCGGGCGAGCATGGGCACCCAGCGAGACGTTGCCGAATTTTTGCCGTTGCTGCAGGTGAAAACATAGTCAAATACTCTCTTCATTATAACATACCTAGTAAAAGTATACCTTAAATTTTACATCAATATTTGTATATTAGGTTTGGGCCTCGGGGTGGTTCTTGCAGTTGCAGCCATCTCTACCACCTTTCGCTCCGGATGCACCACTTCTGTTTCTCCCTTTAGCTAGGAGGTAGGTTGATAGGCGAGGATATGGATGCGAGTACGAGGCTCGACATAATCTCCCCTATTGCAGGTAAATTCATACTTAAATTTACTTGGCCTGGCTTTATATGTGTTGCGTATACTCACGGTTCTTGTTTTTACTTAATAGTTCATTTGGAGACCATAAACGGCGAGCTAATAGCTGGTTTGCCTGATTATTGCTCGGCCGAATTATGTGGAGCTCTTCCGTTCTGTTGATGTGTCTCGATATTGTCGAGCATCATGCCACCGAGCGAGTCCTTCGCCAATTTGTCGGCCGCAATTTCTACCTCCACTGCCTTCTTAGCATGACACATTACCAGTGGGATGATCGTTCCAGGATTGACTAGATATATATGGCATGGCTAGAGGCGCATATCGATATTTGGGACCAGCGGCATGACCTGATTCTGCCCTCCACCACCTGATCGGACGGATGGTGAGCATTAGTATATGGGCTGGTACCGCAGCGTTACCCGACTTTTTGTTAGGAATCCCGTTTATCGCGCTGCCGGTCGGTACGTTCCATACGTCGGCATGCATGAGGCACTGATATGTTATTTGGTATACTTACTTATAATTTAACCTAGCGTTACGTAATTAATATTTTACATGTTGTGTAGGCTATTGGCCTACATCTGTTCTACCAATTAGGACTGCAGATGCAGTAGCATACCAACGAGGGAGCAGCCACTTTGCACGAGTATGGCCGGCAGGTTACAGATCTAGCTTTCCGGACATTGAGGAGAGACCGAGATGATGAGAGATTAGGATACTAGGCTGATTATGTGGTGCCAGAGCAGTACTATCGTGGGCCAGCAGTGGAGCCTGAACGTGGCAGGCGTGCCTAGAGAGGTAGGGGTGTCCCACGAGGTCGTGGGGGTCGGCAAGGAGGTGGTCCCCAAGGGGAATTGAGGCACCTGTTGAGGATGCTGGAGTTGATTGATCAGCCGGTGACCACCATGAGCCAGACCATGCTCCTAGTGATATGCTGTCATTCAGCCTTCAGCTTACTCCAGGGACTTCGCAGGTGACTCCGTCAGCTCCATTGTTGATCGCGGGCACGACCATTACGTGACAGGAGTGGGATCAGTATTTTCCTGGTCCTCCAGAGCCATCGATGGTTGCTGATGATCATCCGACACGAGATGTGGATAGTGAGCGACGACTGAGTTATGGCTCATCATCGAGGGATATTGAGGATTTTTCACAAGCGTAGGTTTGTTTGTATTACTATTATTTATGTTTTTTATCTCATTGATTAGTCATAAATATCTAAAGCCTTTTTTAAGGCATCATCCTCGCCCGTCACGGAGGCCACTTTGTGCAGTACTAACATGGATGAGACGGATGATTATATTCAGGAGCCCACCGAGACCATGGTAAGACAATTAAAATTTTTGTGACTTAACACGTACATTACTAATATATATTTCATATACTAAAATATCTTATTATTATGTAGGTTACTGCTGGACCGGCGACCCCTTCTACCGAGCTTGCCAGCCTTACTGACGATCATGTTACAACGCATCCTCCGATAAAGAGGCGGCGTGATGAGGATGATCCTGATAGTGTAGCCAGGAGGGATGGGATGTGCCTCAGGCCAACGACTGCTTTAAAGCATACATGATGTGGGACACATTGAATTTTTTTGATTTTATGTACATATAACATTCTGTAAATAATATCAACAATTTTTATGGTTTACATTATATGCACATTATGTTTTTATTTCTCGCGTTCTTCGTTATTTTAATACTACAACACAAACACAAACATAGCAACTTAACATAATTTAAATTCGGTACAACTAATGAAAATACATGATACGGAAAACATAAAGATAAAATACTACACTCAACACATACATTTGTTTGTTTAGTCATTATCGCCCATCATTCTCTGCTTTAATCACTTAGATTTCTCTTTCAACCTATTTTTTTCTTCTTCCGCCTCTTTTAGTTTCTCCTGCACTGTCGCAATTTTTTCTTGTAGTTTAAAGATCTGGAGTTCGTATTCACCGGTCATATTCCAAACATACTTCAAACATGATTTGTAGTATTCCTTGATAATTGAGCACATTGGATGAAATTCCACTAGGAGCTGAATTACCACCGCTACCCAAACCAGCTGAAGGACATTTACGATGGTCGTGTCCTATTTGCGAGCATATGCCATATTTACGCGCATAAACGGTATCACCAACATCCATTTGGTTCCGTATACGCGTTATTTTTTGTACTTGTCGTTGATGCAAATACTCCTTGTTACACATCATTTTAAATGATTCTGGCGGCCAATAATGCTCAGCACCCACTCGTTGTAAATGCCCACTATAGGTGTTTAAGTATGAAACAACACTATATTTTTTTATCAACGTAGTTGGTTGCCGCAAAACCTGTATGTTGAAAGCACTTCATGGCATGTGAGCATGACATGTGGTAGATGGATCATTTTCCACAAGAGCATAACCTTCTGGCTTCATTTACGGTGTGTGTATTATTTCCCCGGTTTTGATGGAAATCGGTTCGATCTTCAAAAATATTTCTCTCGTTTTTGCAATATTATAAATATGAATGCCAATGTGCTCGTCTCCTGTATTTCTCAAATCTGCATAAACTCAACACCCCTTTTCATAAATGATGATGCACCTCTATCCCTTTCAACAAACCTTTCCGCCATCTACTTGAATGGCATCCGCACCATGGCAGTGACATGCAATCCACGTGCAGACTTCAATAACCTGTTGAAAGACTCTGACACATTTGTAGTCAGAATTTCCCATCTTCTGCCACCATCCGCATGCAAAGTCCACTGTCAAACTTGATGGGCTTAAGGTTTCACAGCCTTATATTTTGATGATCTAACAAACTCCTTGTCTAGAACCAGATAAAGGACCTGATGCATACTAGGTACAACTATTCAGCAATGGACTTAAGATAATATGAGCAATATGACTTCGGATACACAAGAACCAATTCAGGGACCTGATCCTTTGATGCTTCCCTAACAGAAGTGCAAAGTCAATTCTACAGCTGGAAAGTAACTGTAGAAAGTGATTTCCTGCAACTGTGCACGCTACAATGCAGAAACAGTGCAGCAGTCACTTCCCATTGGGAAGATCCTTGTACCAACAAAGTATGGACATCATCCTTGTGATGTCATGGAAGTATAATAACAAGGAGTATAGAAAAAACATACTCACTTGAGCATTAAGTTATATTCTCTCAAGCATTGAAGATCTGATCCAGCATTGAAGTCACAAGTATGTCAAGAATAAGAAGACAACTCCACTACAGACCAGCACCATTATGAGTCTATGTGTGTCCTGAGTTGAGTTGTAATCTTGTGTTTGTTCTTCATTGTAACCCCTATCTTGCTTTCGTGGAAGCCTTGTTTTAGGAAACTCAAAATCATAAACTCTGGGTTTGTGTTGTGACTAGAGTCATTCATAGGATGAAGTCTTTGTAACTAGTGAGTGACAAAGTGGCTCGTAGTAAGTGTATTACAAGTTAGTGAGGTTGAAGTCTTTGTAATAGAGTCATTACAAAGTGGCTTCTAATAGTGTAGTTACAAGTTAGTGAAGTTGAAATCCTACCAGTGTAGGTCGTGGTTTTTGTCCCCTTGAGTTGGGATTTTTCCATGTAAAATCCTGCGTCTTATTTACATACTGTTTTAGTAGTTAGCACTGGGGGAACTGATATAGGAACATGTCTCTATACAGTTGGTGGACTCATATCAACTATCAATTGGTATCAGAACATGCTCTTTCTGAAAGGTTAACACCTAGAAAGGATCTCAATGGATGCTCCACCTCACTTTGATGAAGGACAATCAATCTATAGGCCTCCTAGATTCAATAGTCAGTACTACGGCTGTTGGAAGACTCGTATGCATGATTTTATAATGGCAGAAGACTCCGAGATATGGGACGTCATTTGTGATGGTCCACATGTTCCTATGAAGAAGGTTGGAGAATCTGAAGTGATGGTGCCGAAAACCATAAAAGAATATAGCGATATTGACAGAAAAGCTGTTGAGAAGAACTTTCGTGCCAAGAAGATCTTGGTATGTGGTATAGGACCTGATGAGTACAATAGAATCTCAGCTTGTCAATCTGATAAGGAGATATGGGAAGCATTGCAAACGGCACATGAAGGAATTACTCAGGCCAAACAGTCAAATATTGACATGCTCACCACCGAGTATGAGCTTTTCAGGATGAAATATTATGAGTCTATACAAGATATGCACACAAGAGTCACATCTATCATAGATGAGCTTCATTCACTAGGAGAAACTATTCCTAGAAACAAGCTTGTGAGGAAGGTTCTCAGTGTTTTACCTAGATCTTGGGAGAGTAAGGTGAACGCCATCACTGAAGCCAATGATCTACAAACTCTAACCATGGATGAGTTGATTGGAAATCTGAAGACATACGAGATGAAGAGAAAGAAAGACAGTGAAAGAAGAGAGCCAAAAAAGGAGAAGAACCTGTTGCTCAAGGCTGAAAATAATGACTCAAGTGAAGAAGATAGTGACATGGCCTATATCACTAAAAGTTCAAAATATGGTTCGAAGAAATGGTGGTATACCAAAGAGAGGCAACTCAAGTAAACCAAGGAACTATGATCTCTGTGACAAGTGCGGAAATCCAGGGCACTTCATCAAAGACTGCCCACTTCTGAAGCAGGAGCACTACAAACACAACTCTGACAAAGCAGTAAAAAGGAATCCAGTTCCTGACAAATTATTCAACTGAAAAAATACAGCTGACAATGTTGTAAAGCAAGCTCTTGCTTCATGGAGAGACTCCTCCAGTGAATCAGAAGAGGAACCAGATGCGGGAAAAAGTTCCATGATGGCAGTGAAAAATGAAGCAAAGGAATATGATTCATTATTTATGTTGATGGCTCAGTCCGATGATGATGAAGATGATGACAATGATAAGGTAAATTTCAGGGATGTTCAGAGAAACCTCAAGTCCTACTCTTCTAAGAAATTGTTGTCATTAGCGAATGTCCTAATTGATGCATATTATAGTCTCGTTAATGATAAGGATGTTTTGACCATAGAGTTAGGAGATGCTGAACAATCTAGAGATGATCTGGTGGTCTGTGTAGTTGATTTAAAGAAGACCATAGATAATCTTAAAAAGAAAAGGAAGTTCTAACTGGAAAAATAAATAGTGTAGAAAATGAGAGAGATGACTTGACAGTAGTGGTTGTTGACTTGAAGGAGACCATAGAGAACCTTAGCAAAGAAAAGAATACTCTAGCAGAGAAAATTACAGCTACTGAGCAAGAAAGGGATGACTTTTGGTGATAGTCACAGATCTGGAGGAAACAATTGAGGGACTCAAATCAGAACATAGGCTTGTAAGCATTGAGAAAGGGAAGGAAATAGCTAGTGAGACACACATCAAGCTTGAAAAGGAATTGAATGATATGAAAACTAGTCTGTGTGGTGAACTCGAGAAAAATAGGCAACTTCAAGCTGAATTGGAGAAAGTAAAAATTGATCTTGAGAAATCTCTTAAGTGGACCTGGTCCTCAGATGCTGTCATTGCCATATGTTGGTGGTTTCCCAATGCACACGCAAGTGTACGTGGTCGACAAGTAATATAGGAATTGAAGTCCAGATATCGTACCCACAGGGACTTGTGATTAACTATCCACTAAACTAAACTCAAACAAATATTTAACTAGAATTAATCTAAAATAGTAAATCAAAAGATTAAA
>ML419722.1:60456-78312 GCA_005239525.1 Nicotiana knightiana | reverse complement strand
GGGTGTCCCCTCTCGCGTATTCTTCGACGTATTTGCATCCGTTTAGCCCCGTTTCCAATTCCAATTCACCTACACATAAAATAAACCCTACTAGGCACATACGACTTGTATTTTATCATTAAAGCTCATAAAATGCGAGGGATATAATGCTTAAAATCACGAATTCTAGCCACACATCACCATATACTTCAATAATAGTGGAAACATGTAGGGAATCAGGTTCCAAAAGGAGAAAATTCCTTACAACCCTCACAGCAAGTACGTCACTGTTCCTGATAACTGGATTTGTACTCACTGTGGGAACAATGGGCAATCTGTTCAGAAAAACAAAGTGTTTGATGAAAAAGTGACTACTAAAAGAGGACCAGGTGTCACTCACAAAAATCATATCTTGCCTGCATGGACTAGAAAAGCTCTTTTCCACCCTTTTCCTCATTACAAGGTACCAAATTAGTTTGGGTTCCTAAATCTAACCCGTGATTTATATGCGCAGGGAACAGTGAGAGGAAGCGGACTACAATGGATCATGGACAGTGGATACTGAAAGCACATGACTGGGAACACCATGGATTTTCTCTCACTGAAAGCCCTGCAAGGAGGGAATGTATCCTTTGGTAATAGAAAAAAGGGTACATTCTCGGTGTCGGAAAGGTTGGAAAGTCTATTTCACACTCAATTGAGAACGTGTACTATGTGGATGACCCGAAGTACAATCTATTGAGTGTTTCTCAAATCTGTGATAAAGGGAACAAAGTAGAGTTTTGTCTAAAGTGTGCACAATTACTAATCTGGTAACTGGCGAAGTGGTCTTAGTGGCCAAAAGATACAAGAACATCTATGTTGTTGATTTTGGATCTGTTGATTTTGGATCTCTACAAGCCGGTGATATGAGCTGCCTGAAGGCAACCGATGATGATGCAGAACTGTGGCATAAAAGATTGGGGCATGCAAGCTTTTCACTTATGAATAAACTGATACAGAAGAACCTGGTTCATGGTCTGCCAAATTCAAGGTTCAAGGAGCATAGAGTGTGTGATGCTTGTGCTAAAGGAAAACATGTGAAATCATATTTTAAGCCAAAGAAGGATGTTAGCACATCAAAACCACTCGAACTCTTTCATATGGATCTGTGTGGTCCTATGAGAGTACCAAGCATAGGTGGGAAGAGATATATTTTTGTGACTGTAGAAGACTATTCAAGATTCACTTGGACATTGTTTCTTATAACAAAAGATGAGACATTCGAGGTATTTGTGGCCTTTGTCAAGAAAATCCAAGTGAATATGGAATTGAAGGTAGCCTGCATCAGATCTGACCATGGGACAGAATTCGACAATGCTAATTTTGATGAGTTTTGCAATGAAAACGGGATCACTCACAACTTATCAGCTCCAAGAACTCCACACAAAATGGAGTTGTCTAAAGGAATAACATGACTCTAGAAGACATGGCACGAGCAATGCTCATTGACAGTGAAATTACCAAAAATTTCTGGCCAGAGGCAATAAACGCTGCATGCTACTTGGTGAACAGGTGCATGATCAGGTCCCTCCTGAACAAAACCCCTTATGAGCTACTCAATTGGAGGAAGCCAAAGATAACTCATCTGAGAACCTTTGGATGCAAATGTTACGTTCTCAACAACGGGAAGGACCAACTTGGGAAGTTTGATGCAAAAAGTGATGAAGGAATCTTTCTGGGATACTCCTCTCAAAGAAAGCCTACAAAGTCTACAAAAAAGTACACAATGTGTGGAAGAAAGTGTTCATGTGATATTTAACTAGACACCTTCTTCTAACAAGGAAGTAAACAAGGATGATCAAGACAATGAACCACTATTGGTTCCTAGGGAAATCGTTGATGTTTCAAATGGCAAGGCTGATATGATGAGTCAAATGAAGGAGGCAAGTGAAGATAATGTAACATCCTCTTCCACTTCTCAAGAGGAACCTAGTACCCCAATCACTACCACTGAAGCTGAAGAAAGAGTTATAGATGCAGTGCAAAGCACTCCACAGGCAACAAAACGAGGAGTGCAGGGAAACACATCTGATGTACCCAGTTCCTCTACCAATCAGACTCCAGTCCCAAATTGGAAACACAAAATCTCCCATCCACTTGACAATATAATCACTCCCCTTGATTCTGGAGTCCAGACAAGATCAAAAACCAAAAATTTCCTATCCTTCTCAGCCTTTCTATCCCAAATAGAACCCAAAAATATCAAGGAAGCCTTGAAAGATGCAGACTGGATTACGGCTATGCAAGAGGAGCTGCATCAATTTGAAAGAAACAAGGTATGGCACCTGGTACCTAGACCCTCAAACAGAACCATCATAGAGACCAGGTGGGTATTCAGGAATAAGCTGGATGAACATGGAAATACTACAAGGAATAAAGCAAGGCTTGTTGTCCAAAGTTACAATCAGGAGGAAGGGATCGATTATGATGAGATTTTTCCCCCAGTTGCTCGCATGGAAGCCATTAGGATTCTCATTGCCTTTGCATCACATATGGAATTCACCTTATTCCAAATGGGTGTGAAAAGTGCCTTTTTGAATGGTTTTCTTAAGGAAGAGGTCTATGTCAAGCAACCTCCAGGATTTGAATATCATGAAGATACAAAGTATGTATTCAAATTGGATAAGGCACTCTACGGATTGAAGCAAGCCCCTCGAGCCTAGTATGAGAGGCTATCCAAGTTTCTCTTGGAAAATGGATTCACAAGAGGATCAATACATTATTTTTGATGAAACGGGGAAAGAACCTGCTCATCGTTCAGGTTTATGTGGATGACATTATATTTGGGGCTACTGAAGATTCACTATGTGAAGAATTTTCTAAACTCATGGGAAGTGAGTTTGAAATGAGCATGATGGGGGAACTGAACTTCTTCCCGCGTCTTCAAGTGAAGCATTGCACAAAGGGAACATGTATCAGTCAGCAGAAATAAATTAAAGAAATCTTGAAGAGGTTTGATATTTAAGCATCAAAGGTGATCGATACCCCTATTTCTACTGCTACTAAGATGGACATGGATGATTCTGGATCACCTGTAAATCAAACAATGTATCGGGGAATCATTTGATCACTACTCTACCTTACTGCCAGTAGGCCAGACATTGTATTCAGTGTGGGATTATGTGCAAGGTTTCAATCAAATCCTAAGGAATCTCATCTAAAGGATGCTAAGAGAACTCTGAGATATCTTAAGGGCACACAGGACCTGGTTTTGTATTATCCTTCAGGTGACAATTTCAACCTTATTGGTTATATTGACGCTAATTATGCAAGTTATCTAGTGGATAGGAAAAGAACATTTGGAATGGATCATTTCCTTGGATCATGTATAATCTCATGGGGTACAAGGAAATAAAACTCAGTAGCTCTCTCAACAGTTGAAGTGGAATATGTTGTTGCAGCTTCGTGTTGTGCTCAGCTACTGTGGCTCAAGCAACAATTGGAAGACTTTGGAGTATACATTGATTGTGTACTGCTTCTATGTGACAACACCAGTGCTCTCAACATGGCAAAGAACCCGGTTCAACATAAGAGAACCAAACAAATTGATGTTAGACACCATTTTCTCAGGGACAATGTGGAAAAGGGACTTATCTGTATGAGATTTTGCTGCACTGAAGATCAAATTGCAGATATCTTCACCAAAGCTCTAAACAGGGAACACTTTGAGAGAAATAGGATGGCACTAGGGTTAATTAAACCTAATTGAGAACATGGTTCTTCTCACATGGCTATGAAAGTCATACTTAGGTAAAATTAGCTAGAGTGTTTTTTGACCGAGCCTAACTCACATCTATACCGTTGCAGGTAGACACACACGATTATTATAGAAGCTCAAGGTACAGTGTTGAACTGCGAAAGGAACCCGGTTTCTGTACCACAGGTTAGTAGTAATGTATTTTTCTAATGCTTTTCTCAAAAGACAACAAAATTAATTCAACTGCCACATCATCCGACTTTTCAGAGCTTGCATATCACGTCTTGTCTCTCAAATCCTTTCACCTCCTCTGCACGTTACGTATTCCCACAAACCTACCGTCGTTTCAAAATTCTTCAGAACGCGTTCCTCTCCCTTCTCATTATTAGCCCTTCCTTCCATTAAACCCTCTCACTCCCAGAGTTCTGAACCATTATCTCTCATTGCATCTTTGTATTTTGTTTAGAACCGTCTACCACTTCTCTCACCATGGCCGACAAAAAATCTTCTCATTCTCTTGCCAACAACACCACTCCCACATCTCCAACTTCCTTATCATCATCACCATAAACCCACCCATCCACTACCCCTGATACCAATGTACTCACACTGGTTTCCTCTTCATCTCCTATCCCCCTTGCTCCTTCGTCAAACCCTGCCTCACTTCCAAGTGTTGAAACTTCTGACTCCCTAAATGTTACCCCTACTTCTCCTCCTCCTTCTGATCAAACCGAGGAATATTTGGAAAGTTCTACCCCTCAGGCGTCAGAGGTCTCTGAGGAAGATCTCGATCAGTACTTGAACTCCTCCGTCTTGGACTCAGTGCCTCCCATGGAGTCACCAGAAAAGGAAGCGGAAAAAAACATCATGGCTATCACTGTTGAGAGCCTTACGAGTGAAGGACCCTCCCCTCTGCCTGAATCTCAGGGGGAAGAAACTCCATTTTTAGGAGATGAAGGTACCATGGTTCTTTTTAAGTCTCCTGTTCATGACAAGGCCCCAGAAAAACCTGATGGAGAACCTGACTCTCTTTCAAAGAAGCCTTTGGAGTCCATTCCTCCTATTGAGGTACCTTTTGATGAAGATGACATGGTTCTTAGTGACCATTTTAAAATACGAAAGCCAATAGTCACTCCTGAGTCTTTTTCCAAGCGACCAACTACCAGGTTGCAAAAGAAAGAGTCTTATGAGTCTACTTTGTAGAAGAGTAAGAGGAGTAGTAATAAAAAGAAGAAGAGATTGATGAAACAGGGAGAAGTTGTAGTTGATAAAAATATTCCAGTGGTTGAGGTTGTTGAAGATGCCGTAGAGGAACCTAATTATTTAGTGACAAGGTCTACGAAGGTACAAAAGTCTGTGGTTGGTGCTTCCAAGGAAGCTATTGAAAAACAAAGTGAAACATCTGTGAAGAGTGGTGGTAAATTTAATAAGGTTGTGGTTGAGGAAGATCTTTCTGAAGGTGATACTTTGTTGCGAATGGGAAAGGAAAGTCTGTTGAAAAGTCTAGAAAACGTAAGCGGGAAACTATGGGAAGACCTGGTTCAATGAAGACCATACCAAGTGATAGTGGACTTGGGCAGTAGAGATTGAGAACTCAGAAAGTCTTGTGGGGCCGTATGTTTGACCCAGAAATCTCGGAGATGGAAGGAACGAGGAAAGTTTTGGAGATGATGGAATTCCAGCAATGGGGTTATTTGTTTAAGGAGGATGTGCCTAAGGTATATGAAGATGAGGTGCAAAACTTCTATGCAACTCTCTTCACTGTTGGAGGGAACTAGATTTGCGTGCTAGTAAATGGAGTTGACATTGTGATTGACGCTTCTGTGTTAGGGAAAATTCTTCAAGTTCCGTGTGAAAGGATGACCTCAGTCAAGGGTGCTTGTGGAGCTAAATTCAGGCGAGCTATTGTGAAACATCAAGCTATCCACCAGGGGGAGCGAGTGCATAAGAAGGCACTACTGCCGGTCTATCAGCTCCTTTTTGAATTGGTCAACAAGGTTCTTTTACCCCGTGCTGAGAGGAGGTCTATAGCTTCCAAGTCTGATCTGGTCTTGATGGAGGCTCTTGATGAGTTCACACCCATAAATCTACCAGCAATTATGATAGAACACACGCAAAAAGTGGCGAACTTTCAAGATGGAAATCATGGGCTTCCATACGGATTTCTCCTCACTCGGGTATTCTAGTTCTACAAGGTACCTTTGGGCAATACAAAAGTAGGGACCCGCAAGCAAACCTTCTCCAAAATAACTCTAGAAGAATGTGAGTGCGTGGACAAGGTTGGGTGAAGCACTTCGATGATTTCTCAGCTGATAAATGCTCAGAATGCTGCTACTGAAGAAATCAGAAGGTTGAAGGCTAGGAATGCCATACTGGAAACTCAACTAAGGCAAGCTGTTGGAGCACCTGGGGCTGTAAATTCTTCCAATGAAGAAGTTGCTCGCTTGACTAAGGAGAATGCTAAGCTTAGGTAACAGGTGGAGAACCTGCGGGAGAAACTGCTTGAGGAACAGATGTCTGCCATTGCCCGCATGGACCTTATTCTCAAAACCAATATTGCCTCCTCCTCCAAGACTCCCTCTTCTAGTGCCCCCTAGGATCTTCTCTGTGACCAGTTATATTGTGTTTTGATGTTTTTGGCTGTTGTTTTCTTTTTGTTTTTTTTTTGTGATGGTATGTTGGATCTCACTGTTGCTGCTCCCGTTGAATCTGTCCAAATTAGTCTTTGCTGTCATCGCAAAGACTTATGTTTCTATAACCAATTATTTATTAATAAAACAACTCTACTTTTGCTAGTACAATGCTTGTTTACCTTTTACTTCTCTTTGCTATCATGTTGTGTGCACACATGGGGCATGAGTTAGCCGTTTTAGACTTCTTTATGCCTTTTTCCCTGCTTGTGTATTTTTAATGATGCCAAAAGGGGGAAGATATAAGTAAGTATACTTGAAGATTGAAGCAGGTGATTAAGGGGGAAGCATGGAGTCAGGGAGAAACATATGAGGTTACTGGTACTTTATCTGGTTAAGTCAAGATCCATAAAAAGTTATCAATTTTTTAAGTTTGTCATCATCAAAAAGGGGGAAATTTATGGGCTTAAGGTTTCACAACCTTATATTTTGTTGATCTAACAAGCTCCTTGTCTAGAACCATATAAAGGACGTGATGCATACTTGATAAATATTCAGCAATAGACTTAAGATAATGTGAGAAGTATGACTTCGGATACACAAGAACCAATTCAGGTACCTTATCCCTTGATGCTTCCCTGACAGAAGTGCAAAGTCAATTCTACAGCTGGAAAGTAACTGCAGAAAGTGATTGCCTACAACTGTGCACGCTATAGTGCAGAAACAGTGCAACAGTCACTTCCCATTGGAAAGAGCCTTGTACCAACAAATTATGTGCATCATCCTTGTGATGTCATGGAAGTATAATAACAAGGAGTACAGCAACAACATACTCACTTGAGCATTAAGTTGATATTCTCTCAAGCATTGAAGATTTGATCCAGCATTGAAGTCACAAGTGTGTTAAGAACAAGAAGACAACTCCACTACGGACCAGTTCCATTATGAGTCTGTGTGTCCTTAGTTGAGTTGTAATCTTGTGTTTGTTCTTCATTGTAAATCCTATCTTCCTTTCGTAGAAGCCTTGTTTTAGGAAACTCAAAATCATAAACCCTTTGAGTTTGTGTTGTGACTAGAGTTACTCATAGGTTGAAGTCTTTGTAACTAGTGAGTGACAAAGTGGCTTGTAGTAAGTGTATTACAAGTTAGTGAGGTTGAAGTCTTTGTAATAGAGTCATTATAAAGTGGCTTCTAATAGTATAGTTACAAGTTAGTGAAGTTGAAATCCTACCAGTGTAGGTCGTGATTTTTGTCCCCTTTAGTTGGGATTTTTCCATATAAAAATCCTGCGTCTTATTTACATATTGTTTTAGTAGTTAGCACTGAGGGAACTGATATAGTACTATGTCTCTATAAAGTTGGTGGACTCATATAAACTATCAAAACTCATGTCGCATCAACCAACGATATGCTCCTTCGTCTTCCTACCTAATCGATTCCATGCGCCTCCTGAATTTACACTCTTTGTGATTTGTTGCAGTCATCCACATTAAATCATACGAATCCGTGTTGGGATGTGAGTTCTATAAATTGGCCTTCAGGTTCCTCACACAGTAGCAGTAGTAGGCATACGGTTCTTTCCATGCAGGCAAACTCTGTACAGAACTTAAAATACCGCCATGACGATCAGATATTAGACAAATACCTGAACGTTGTCTGACAACGTGATCCTTCAAGTGGTTCAAAGATAGTGTCCACGTCTCTTGGGTTTCATTTTCACAAATAGAAAAAGCTAGGAAAAAATATACTTCCATTAGCATCTACTGCAATGTCGATCAACAACTTAATTATCATACTTTCCATAGACATAAGTGTGATGACCCAAAAGGTCATCCTGTGTAAATTTAGCTAAAACTGTGTTTCGAGGTCCTGAAAGCCTCCGTTAATATCACCTCGACGTGCGTGCACAACCCGGGCGCGTAGCCGGGAAGTCTTTATGTGAAAACTTGATAAAGAGTTGAATTTATAATAATTAACTAATTAAAGTTGACTTTGGTCAATATTTTTGGTAAACGGACCCGGACCCGTGATTTGACGGTCCCGGAGGGTTCGTAGGAAAATATGGGGCTTTCGCGTATGCCCAGAATCGAATACCGAGGTCCCAAGTCCGAGAAATGAATTTTTAAAGAAAATTATTTTCTGAAAATAATAAAGACTTTTGAAAATGAACTTTGATGTGAAACCTGTGTTACCGGGCCCGTATTATGGTTCCGGAGCCCGGAACAGGTTCAATATGTGTTATATAAGTTACTTGTAAAATTTTGTTAGAAACGGACTTGATTTGACGCGTTTCGGATCAAAAATGGAAAACAATTTGATAGTTTATGAAGTTTGAGGAAATTCTATAGATTTTGGAGTTTAATTCATTGTTTTTGATGTTATTTTGGTGGTTTTATTACTCGAATAAGTCCGTAGGATGATTTTGAAGTTGTGTGTATATTTGGTTTTGAGCCCCGAGGGCTCGAGTGAGTTTCGGGCAGGTGTCAGAGTGCAAAAGTGTTGGAAAAATCTAGTGTAAGTATGTTGTATCTGGTGTCTGGTGATTTACTCTATGCAATCACATAGGTATAGTCGCGATCGCATAGAGTTGAGAGTGGGGGAGGGTCAGTTGCATTATGCGATTGCATTAGGGGGTCTGCGGTCGCACAAGGTTAGTAGGGCTGGGGGGAGAGGGGCTGGTCTAATGTACTGTGCGACCGCATTAGCTTATATCGCAGGGGTGTAGGCTAGTGTTACTGTGCAATCGCATCTGGTAGTCCGCGATCGCGGAGCTTAATAAAACAACCCCTATGCGATCGCATTCCTTTATCCGCGATCGCATAGGCCAAATTCCACCCAGTTATTTAAAGCTTAAAAAAACAGAATACCACTACGGGAATTTCATAACTTTCACCATTTTCTTCTTCTCCACTCTTCTTGGGCGATTCTTAGGAGACCATTCCACCATAGCTTCATAGTTAAGTGTTCTTAACTCCAACTTCTTCCATTTTCATCATCTAATATTAGATTTTAGGCCTAAAAACATGGGTTTTAAAGGTAGAAATTGGGGGATTTGGGTAGAGCTAGGGCTTTTCCAATTTTTGGGAATTCAATCTCGTTTTTTGGTCGGATTTCAAAACAAATTATATATTCGGGCTCGTGGGGGAATGGCTGATCGGATTTTGGTCCGAACCTCAGGTTTGGACCAAGCAGGCCCGGGATTGAATTTTGAAATTTTTGGAAGAATGATGGGAAATGTATAATTAGACTTTGGGATTGAATTATTGAGTCATTATTAATATTATTGAGTAGATTATGCTTAGATACTATCATTTCGGAGTTGGATTCGAGAGGGAAAGAAGTGCTAAAGGCTTGATTCGCATTTTTGGAGCCGAGGTAAGTGTTTGGCCTAACTTTAGTGATGGAATAGGTGTTGAGTCGTATGTGCTACTTGTATTATCATGTTCAATGTATATGTGAGGTGACGAGTACCTATGCATTGTTTGTCAAGCATGCCCGTGAGTCTAATTGGTGAATTACCTGTTATTATTTCGATACTTATTGTGCTTTGAAGTGGTTTCCTTTATAAAGTTGTTGAATTGCTGAGAATATCTGTTTAAGTACTTGTGATATGATACTTCAGTCGGGAACTCAATTCATTACATTATGTACTTGTAAGAGATTGGTTATAGCTGAGTCCCTTGCCGGACATTGTTACTCTTTTGGTTGATGTCTTCCCCTTGCTGGGTGGTTTTTGAAGCGAATTTCATATTGTTGAATTCCTTGCAAAGTTGTTATTTGTTTGCTGATTTGGGTAAGGAAGAGTGTAAAGCACGAAGGGTGATGCCGTGTATTCATCTCATTCATTTCATACATTGCATAGTGAGGAAGAGAGTAAAAGCACGAAGGGTGATGTCGTGCCATTATTTATATTGCTTTCATTTACGCATTGTATTGTGAGGATGAGAGTAAATGAACGAAGGGTGATGTCGTGTACATTTTGTTAGAGTTATTAGTTCCTGTTGTCTTGGTTCGTATGCATTATCGTTTGTTCAGTTATTCATATTTTCTTCTCACTTGTTACCCCATTACTTGTCCCCGTATTACCGTGCTTAATTGCTTACTCCTTGCTACCTTCCTTGGTATTTATTATAGAACTGTACAGGTAAATTGTTGTTGTCGTGTCTAGCCTCGTCACTACTTCGTCGAGGTTAGGCTCCGCACTTACTCAGTACATGGGGTCGTTTGTACTGATGCTACACCTTCACTTCTTTATGTTGTGCAGATTACGCAGCCGGAACCGTTGGACATTGTTAGAGGGAGTATCCTTCAGTCCATTTCAGACGACACCGAGGTAGTTCCCCAGGCGTTCGTGGATCTCGGCATCACTGTCTATATTTCATTCTGTCATCTATGTATTTGCAGACAGATATATCATTTTATTTCAAACTGTTGTCTTTAGCTAAATCTTGGACTGGTTCGTGAGGTTGTGACTCCATTTATGGGTTTTGTACTTAAAGGGATTTCTTCATTATTGACTATTGTTATTTAAACTTTGTTAAGCTTCCGCATTTTATCTCAATTATCTAGTCAGTGTTTATTACTTTTACTTGTTATTAAATCAATTCAGTTAACACGTTGGCTTGCCTAGCGAGTGCAACGTTAGGCGCCATCACGGCCTGAAGGTGGGATTTCGGGTCGTGACAATAAGTGTCGTATATGGATATTATCGGCTGACAATGCGCAAAACCATCAATTGTTGGTTTATCTGCCCAGAACACATATTTAAATATATGTTATGAAATTCCCAGACTCTGCTCAATCTCCATTAAACAATAGTCCCGAGGTTAAAGTGTTGTAATGTGGCCATATACCTGGGTAGAGATGCAAAGGACTTAACCCAGTTACCATAAACAATTTCAAACGCACGTTTGCGCCCGAGAAATACCTTTCTTTTGGTAATGGTACACCCATATTCCTGGTGGACAGATGTTATACACCCTTTGACCATGTACTTATGGACGGTTCAATGTGTGGAATCAAGACAAGAGAAATCAAGTCAACATTCAAGTTAAAATGATTCCCACTGAATGTGTCCATTTTACAATTGTGGGTGCCAATGTATTTACCCACAACCCATATTTTTTTTTCTTCTTCCTCGCACGCAGCATCCAATTACAACCCGTAAACCATCTACGACAAATAACCTTGTATACATCTGGAGATGACTCTGATACCGTGATCTCACGACACTCTTTTACGTTGTACATTCGCACCGCCCTACTTAGGCTCGCTTTATCGGGAAAAAGCATGCCCTTTGAAAACACCATTGCTCTAGATTCATCGCACATTTGTGTCCAAATTTCGTCAATATCCCTTTTGAGGGCATCCACATCCGAAAAACTTGGCAAATGATCAAGGTAAGGAATCTCCCTTGAATGAAACGGCACGTGGGGCTCGTACACTCTTGGTCTAACGGGAGGTGGATCATGCTCCCTCGTCAAATCAGGTTCAGCATTCTCTTTCTCCTCATCATCATCCTCATCAGGGAAGGTTGTGTCATCTCCAGATTCATCGACTTTGTTGTCATAATCACTATTCTCTTCCCGACTATGCGCATCTGCCAGATCTTGATTAAATATGTCATCTTCGGGCAATTGAGTATGGTCAGGAACTTCAAGTTTCTCGTTTTCACTATACAACCAACAACATAATGAGTTACTCAAATTGATCCAAACTTTACATATAGCTTTATCACTTCACTTAAAAATCATAATGTGTTGACATCCCATGATGGACATTAACCTGTTTGTGATGACTCCCGTATGGACCACCATGATCCAACACACCAAAACTAGGCATATTCCAACTGGGCGTTGGTTCATAACTTATAAAATTCATATCTGGCCGATACTCTTTGTGGAATATATGAGTATTAATACAAATTCCATACATCAAAAATAAATATCACAACACAAAGGAAAATTGAAGCTTACCACTCGTCTTGTGGATTATGTAAACTATGGGAGAAACTATTTCCTTGCTCTTCATTTTCCTGTGGAGATAAGTTTAGATCAGGCCAAACTCTTTCATCCGGAACATGTTCGGCTAAAACTGCTCCAAAAACCACCCGATGACTGAGGGATATCCCTACGTTGCGCAACCTCATTATTGCGAACGTCTTCAGCCTTGACGTACAATTTCAATATTTTTCTCACAATAAATTCCCGGTATTCATCCGGAGTCCTTAAAAAATCTCTCAGAGTTTCATCATCTTCGATGTTAAACTTAGCATAACAATCAACCCCTTGCGAAGTTACTGAATACGGATATCTTTCGGTTACTTTAATATTCACCGAACGTTTGCTCACACTCATTTTTTTACATAACAACGATACCAATGTATCTTATTCCATTGTAAATGACAACTTAACATGACACTGTGGAGATAAGCTATAGTTTATTGAGTTATTCGCCACCACAACCTCACCATCCCCCCTCCCCCAATATAATGAAACCCTAATTCTTCGCTCTTCAGGCATTATGACAAATGCAAAACAACTTAATGAAGAAATATTTCACAAGATTTGAGAATATTTATGAATGAATTTTTACAAAATCTTTAACCTCTTTAAATAAGGCAAAAACCAATCCGGGGATACAATTATTTGAGGTATAACACTTTAAATATGAGCGCTATACCCAATTGAATTATTGTTATGTCAGTTAAGCCCAGAAGAATTATTGGTGGGCCTACATATTATATATAGCGCGGTAAGGAAGGGCTTTATATATATAGGCCTTTCAAAAGGGCGCTACTTAACTGGGCAAACAGCCGTTAAGGTATAACGCCCATTAAAAGGGTGTTATATATATTATGGTCGCCAGTTATTTTTTTTTACACATTTTGATTCTTTGAGTCCAAAAGAACCACATTTTGGTTCCGAACTCAACTATAAGAGCCAGATACATAGGTCAAGGTTTCATGATTATTCTGTCCAGACACAAAATATTTGCATTAAAAAGACTAATTGGAATTAGTATTTTTTTTTATTAATAATATCAGCTAATAAGAATGTCTATCAGACCTTCCTTTGTGGCTATGAGAGTCGTAGATTTCATCTCATGCTAGTGTCAATGTCATATCAACTACTAGAAAATATAAGCTTAGTTTACTTTAAGTTCAAAAATCAAAAAGGTGTAGCAAAGTCATATAAAGCACGCATGCACTATCCAATTCCAACCCCATTATAGTAGAAAAGTTACTTTGACTGTAAGTACAAAATATACAATTCAATGCAAAAAGTTAACATGTGCTAAATTTTTTTTGTCGGTAGAATTTAAAGGCCGTTGTTTGGTTTAGGTAAAATTGGCTAGAGATTATAAAAGAAAAGTGAAATTGCTAAAAGTGAAAGAGGCATTAGTTATCACTAAAACTAGTATCTAATTGGATTGTGCTGTGCTGTACTTTGACAACTCTAGTAAACGTGTATTAGTACCTAAATTGTCAACTAGTTTTCTACTATTAAAAACAAATTTGAAATCGAATCATGCTTTCTTAATTTGACTTGTAACTACTGTAAATTTCAAAATGTCTGTTTTTTGAGAAAATGGAAACATTGAATTAATACTAAACTGGTTCCACCACATTACAATTCATAGTGATGTCACTTAGGATATTCAAATTATCTGGATTTGCTAGCAAATTACATGTACTATTAGATAAGTGCTTAACAAAAACACCACCACCAAGTTTATCTTTTTCCAGTGCATAGTTAACAAAAATGAGAGGCCTTGCAAAGCGGGTAATCTTGTTCAACTTGGGTTGATGGGAAGCTTCCTTTGCTATTATGTGTGCGACTGCATTTCCTTGACGGAAGGTGTGTTTAATCGCCAGGAGTTTTAGTTGCAACATTAACAACCTGCAGTCATAAATAAGATCGTTAAATACTTCACTACCTTCTTTTATTAGTTTAATCACCTCCATTGAGTCTGTTTCAATCTCTAGTGGTTGTAGTTGCATTTCTAAAGCAATTTGGAGGCCTTGTTTCAGCGCTAGAAATTCTGGCTGAAGTGGAGATGCCGCATATGTGCAGTTTGTAAAGCCCACAATTCAGTCTACGCTGGTGTTTCTGATGTGGCCACCAAAACTAGCTTGAAGGTTTTCTTCCTTGAAGGAACCATCCACATTTAATTTATAACAACCATTTGGTGGCTTATGCCATTTGACATAAATAGTACAATTCTTGGTGATACTGTAGTCAGAATCAGGTAGAAATTTATATTCCAAAGCATAATGAAGAACATTTTTGTAGCTAGAGCCATGTTATTATAATTGTTCTTATTCCAATTAATCCACAGACTGCATAGTATAAACGGGAAGAACTCTGACCAGTTAACATGAAAACTATCTCTTACCCAACAAAGCCAGAGAGTAGTGGAAGGAATATTTATGTTGGGCATCCCTAACTTAGACCAGAACGATTTAGCAATAGAACTGTAGAAGAAAATAAGAGTTATAGTTTCTGTAGAAGCTTTGCACACAGGGCATATTGCGTTCATGTTAATACCTATGCGATGAATATTGATGTGTGGCTAGAATTCATGGTTTAACGTATTATGTGCCTTACATTTTATGTGCGTTAATGATAAAAATATACTTCGTTTGAGCATAATGGAATCTATTTCATGTGTAGGTGAATTGGAGATGGAAGCCAAGATAAATGGATGCATAAACGTCAAAAATGCGCTCAAAAGTCAAAAAGGAGTGAACCTGGCTATAGCCAGGCGTTTGGGCTGTAACGCCTGGTATGCCCAGTCGTTTAAGGGGCGTTTGGGCTCTAACGCCAGGTGTGGCCAGGCGTTAGCCAGGCGTTTGGCCCGTAACACTTGGTCCTCAATCCGGCCCAGTCCGAGTTTTAAAGGCTTTAAGTGTTTTCCGGTTTGACTAGAAGTATACTACACGTTTAGGGTTTGTCCCAAAACATATAAATAGACCCAAAAACACAACTTTGAAGGACTTTTGCCATTAGAGACAAGAGGAGATTGTGGAACACTACTCAGAAGACCAAAATATTGATTTTTACATCCTTTTTTCCTTACTTTGTAGTTTAGTTATGCAAGTTATTTTGGATTTGATTAATATGAGCATGAGTAGCTAATTTATTTAATCTAAGGTTTTGGTGGAACCCATTGGGGGATGAACTTATTGTGATATTAATATAGTTTTGGTTGATTGTTAATCTCTATTTGTTCAACTACGTTTTTGTTGTAGTTAATTGAAAGGATCCTCAATTAACTGTGCATATTTATTATGTTTCTACTTGAGAGAGGGTGCATATTTAGGTAGTTGCTTGGACAACATCACTCCCGGAGTATAGACGTNATTATCATAATTACTTGAGAGAGATTTATGGTAGCTAGAGTGTTCATGATTGATAGAGACAACTAATCAAACTATAGGAAGTATCCAAGAAAGAAGTTCACCGACGGGGGAAACCATAATCTTAGACTTTTATTACAATTGTTTACACCGCATTGTTAGTTAATCTTTAGTTTATTAATTTTGTTCAGTAGAAGTAGTAAAAACACTATCAAGTACTATTCATAATTTTTGAGAAAGTTGAGTAAGTAAAAGTTTAGTATTCTGACGGCTTGATTGATACGTTAATTCCTTGTGGGATCGACTCTGGGTGTAATACCCCAGATTATATTTGCAACTCCCGTTTAGTCTTTCTATAAGACATAGTTGAGCGTGATCAAATTTTGGCGCCGTTGCCGGGGAATTAACGGTGTTAGCAATTGGAGTTGGAAGAAATACAAAATTCTGAAATATAGTCAATTTTCTTCAATTTTCATTTATACATTGAAAGTTTAACGTTTGCTAACTTGGTTGTACAGGTGCATTCCTAGAAACTCATCGAGAACTGGTGAAGTATTTGAAGCCTTATCAGACCCCTATAAAGTTTTCAATGCCCTAAACCGGGCCAACCAGAAAAGCAAACAACAACCATCAATTGAACAACTTGAACCCGACATGGAAGATCCAAACAACAGGAACAACAATGGGGATGATGTGGTAGACCCAGTTGTGCAGATAGGGGCAGAGGCTCCTTTATATGACTGGGCACAACCCACGGTACAGAATTTGGCCACTGCAATACTAGTCCCTCAAATACAGGCTGAATCTTTCCAGATTACAAATAATATGTTGCACTTGTTGTAGAACAAGGGACTATTCTCACGGTCATACATCGAATACCCCCAACAACATTTGAAGAATTTCCTGTCGATTTGCAAAACACAGAGGCAGCCAAACGTCACTCAGGAGGCAATAAAACTGTTGTTGTTTCCATTCTCAATGACTGGAGCAGCTCAGACTTAGCTAAACTCACTCCCCATCAATTCCATTACCACATGGGAGGAGTAAGTTAAGCAGTTCGTGAACAAATTCCATCCACCCAACAAGACAGCTCAACAAATTGATGAAATCTTGAGCTTCAGACAGAAACCAGTTGAAACATTGCAGGAGACATGGGAATGATTTAAGGGAATGTTGGTTATCTGTCCACACTATGGTATTCCAGAGCAGATGTTGGGGCAATATTTCTATATGGGTCTGGCTGATACTGTAAAGGCAAATGTTGATGCCTCAGCTGGTGGAGCATTCTTGAGCAAAACATGGAGAGAAAGTCAAATCATGCTTGATAAAATGGCGCAGAATTCAGGGTGGACAACCAGGAATGCACCCATTATTCTTGTCGTTCACTCAGTGCCCTTCGATCCATCCAATANAACCGTATAGACCACCTCACCAACAGCAGAACAGTGGAAACATGGGTGTCATGAGACCACAAGGTAATGCAGCACCATATCAGAGGCCACAAGGTTATAACCATCAGAATCAACAACAAGCATACTACCCTCCTTAGCATCAACAGGGGTCAAGGCAAGAACATGGGTTCTCCAGGTTAGAAGCTATGATGCAGCAGGTTATTGGGTCAAATGCCAAAATCAGTGAGAGAGTAGATGTACATGATGCAGCTATTAAAAATATTAAAGTACAGTTGGGCCAGATATCTATGGTAGTGAAAAATCGTCCTCGTGGGAATTTACCTGCAGATACTCAGGTAAATCCTAAGGACCAGGGCCCAAGGCAGCTGATGGCAGTGAGTCTCCACAATGGCAGGGACTTAGACTTGGAACTAGAGATAGCTCGTGAAAGCAGGCAGGCCGAGACACTAGTACCCATGCCGATTGAACTTGATGATTCAACAAACTTGACCAAGGTAACAGTGCAACCCACTGAAGGAGAACCCAGTACGCAGAGTGAGGCTGAAAAATAAGTGGAGATAGCCCAGGAGCCGGTAGTTGAGGTGGTGGTTGAGAAAGAAAAGTCCCAAATCACTGGGAAAAAGAGACCGCCAGCTCCATTCCCTCAGAGGCTGGCCAAATACCAAAAGGATGAACAGTACAAAAAGTTCTTGGACATGCTAAAGCAAATACAGGTAAATATCCCATTGATTGATG